>JAUPMG010105048.1:0-12180 GCA_031762675.1 Pachysandra terminalis | reverse complement strand
AGTTGGTTTTGTTTTTATTTTTTTTTTATATACTTTTAAGACTTGTTTGACCAACGGTGACCAAGTTATTCCATTAAGTAGTCTCGTGAGAGTCACGGGACCCGTCTGGAACAAATGGCGAGCATCAAGACACACTAGGTCAATGCTCTAGTCATAATGCTCCAAACGAAATGCTCTCATCGTCCTTAGAGCTTTTTCTTTTGAAAGCGGATGCATCTCTGGGGCCGTTATTATGGGGTGTGACATCAACACGAACGCCTTCGAAGTATAAGCTTAGGATTAAGCTCCGGATATATCTATGACTCTTTTAATTGGTTACGATAGGACTTTGGTCCCACTACTTGGATTGCCACCAAGTCTTTACCTCTATAGCGATTTTCTAAATATAATTTATATTTTTTTTATCAAGAAGAGGAAACTAGGACCAAGTGATTTCACACTTACCAATTAATGGTCAAGTTATTCCAATTTTTTCCTTTAGACTAACAACATACTTTTACAAAATATTATGCTCAAGTGAAATTTGACATTCAAATCATAGATTTTGACACTTTTACCCCCATTTAATTAAAAAGACCAAAGATCCCTAAACCTAGATTGCACTTTTATCTTTAAAAACTTTACCTTCAATTGTCCTAAAGCATTTCTTTCACATTTCACTGAGCAATAAAGTACAATAGGTAAGCTCACAACGAAGTAGAAGAAGAAGCATTGGCTCACAACAATGATTTCTCTGGCCTTTTCTCCTACAGGTAAGCTCACAACAGAGAAGAAGAAGCATTTTCGATTTGGCCTGGAAAAAGACGTATTTTTCATCGTCTCTCAATTTCCCTTATTATTCTCTGTTGATATCCTTGTTTATATACCAAATGTAGGTATTTTTCTTTAGAGGAAGACCCATCTGTGGTTTAGATCCTAGAGGGTTTGGATTGACAACAGTTTCGACATCTACTTTATCGAATTCGATCCTTGTCATTTACGTCGGAGATGATTTACTAAAGCACGCTAGTCTCACTTTTCTGTGATTTTAACAGTAATTGTTAGTATCTTCATTTTCTTCTCTTCTTACCATTTTTTTGAGGTTTGTAATCAGACGAAGTACCAAAAATATTTATGGATATTTGGGATAGTTTAAAAACCAAGAATATTATGTTTTCTGTATTTGAATTTTATTTGATTTTTTCAGCATTAAAATACGACAATTTCTTCGGCCATCTTCCTAATTTTTCATTTCTGATAAGCGTTGAATGTTGTTCATTCAAGCCCCTTAACTTGCATACGTTAATCTCTTAGTTTCTTTGTAATTTAATATTTTGTATTGTTTTTGTTTTTTTTTTTTTTTAAAGTATTTTCAGGTTTCTAGGAAAAGTACAAGTAAATCCATCATTTACCTAAGATTTGAATTCGAACTCAAATCTTAAGTAAATGAATTTAAATCCAAACAGAGCCTTAAAAGAAAGTGGGTGGAGAAACCAAGAAGGGAACAAGAGGTCGACACCAAGAAAAAGAGGGCAGCAAATGTAAAGAGCAAAAAAGTGGAGTTCGGGAAGAACGATGCGCGACAGTTAAGGAAGAACGGTGCGTGACAGTTCTCTTGGAATGGATTTCTCTTCAACAAAGAATTCCACCACCTCCATGAGCAGCTAATTTCTTCATTGGTTATTGATGTAGCCCTCTCCAAACGACATGGTTATATCGTATGTTATTCTTGGGTTTTTCGGTATATGTATGATGGTTGCATAATCCAGAGAATTGTAAATGTAATTGGGTTTAATAATTTATTCAATTTTGATGAAATTCTTTATCTTGTCTTAGAAAGTATTTTATCATGATTGAATTCCGGTTATTCTTATTTTCTGTGATTATGAGAACAATGATTATGCAACGGTTTTCCATGGCATACCATTAAGAGGGTTTGATAGGCCATGCCTGGGGAAGACGAATTGTTCTACACCCTAATTTAGTGTAATGTAAGTAGACTATTCGTGCATATCGAAGATGAGTTATGCTTATTCCTTGATTGTGTGTAGTCAAAAGTAGAAATCTGATAATCCATACCTAGGGACGACGGGTTGTACCGCATTCCGCATTTTAGTGGTTAGGAGGACAATCCGTGCCAACCGAAGATGGATTATACATATTTCTTGATGATGGTATTTCTTTACGACATCGTTGTGTGCTTGTAGCCGCACCAGTCATATCATACATATAATGAATTTCCTTTGTTACATATGATTAGCAATTGTTATTAGGTTAGTGGTGAAATCAATACCATATTCTTATTCCATCTTATTTAATTTCTATATTTTTGTATTCACTTTTGAGCATCTAATTTCAAAAGCAAAACAACAAATCATTTTTCCTTTAAATTAAATTAGAATATATCTTGATAGATTTAACAACATAAACCCATAGTCCTTGAGGTTCAACACCCTCTACATGGTCTCATCCTACAAAGATTTGTGCTATTGTGAGTGGTAATTATTATTGATAAACAAATTTACCGCATCAATTTTTGGCGCCGTTGCCGAGGACTGTTAAAGGTTGTGTTGTTAAGTTTTTGGGATTAAATCTAATTTAATTCCGTATATTTTCTGTTATTATTTTTATTTTTATTTAATTTAATTTAATTTTATATTTTATTTTATTTTTATTTATTTTATTTTTCTTTTTTTATTTTGGTCTTGGTTTACTACTCTATCTTGTGTCTTCTGGTTCAGGAATCGTCACCGCTAGGGCCGGGATCGAATGCACTATAGGAGACTTGAGCACATATCACAGAAGGATCAAGCACACTTCTCAAAGCAAATAGGTGGCAACATTTAATTTCACTGAACCTCGTTTCACAAGCAATCAGGTGAGTCTATAAATTTGTTTTTGGATATTTTATGTATTTTTCATTAGTGTATGTTTGCTCGTCGGTCATTGTCATTGCCAACTTGTAATTTAGACATAGAACGTACTCTGAGACAACTTAGAGCAGAAAGGGGTTCTAAATTGTTAGAAAAACGTACCACGGTAAATATGGTCGAAGAAGGCGAAAGACCTGTTTTGCTTAGGGTCCGCTTGGATCGCATGAATTTAAATGCATATGACTTTAAATTCATAGATTTTACAATTTTGGTGTTTGGTTGACACTATGTGGAACTTGCTGGAAATTACATTTGAAGGTGGTGTGGTGGTGAGGGTAGTGGGGTGGTGAAAGTGGCATGGTGGCATGGTTGCATGGTGGTGGTACTATGGTGGTGTGGTGGTGTGGTGGGTGGTGGTGGTGGTGGTGGTGAAGGTGGCGTGGTGGTGGTAGTAGGGTGGTGGGGGTAGTAAGGTATAAGTGGAGTTAACGCTTTTTTAAATTTCCAAGTACATTGGAATTACAATAAACACCCCCTATTGAGGTAGTTGGAAACCAATCCAATCATAAAATTCCACTCGCAATAGAACGAATCCTAGTAGGATAGGGCTATTTTAAGGGTGTCGAACCACAATGGCTGAAGGGGTTTAAATTACCAAATTATCATAATTAATTCTAAATTGATTGGTAGACAGATAGAAGGAATTTGTGAATTTAATTCTAAAAACTAATTTAAACTAAATTAAAAGAATCTAAATCAGTAGGATAAAAGGTAGAATATCGACGATCCCTCTAACCTAATGAATATGGTTAATCTCATGAAATTAGGAAATTAATTCAATGTTTGAAACAAACTTGTGTGGATACAAGCTCACTACAATGTCACCCAAAAGGTATCATAATAAGGAATAAGCATAGTCTATATTCGATTAGCACAAGTTATATGCACTACACTACTTTATACTATGGTTTGGAAAACAACCTGTCTTCTCTAGGCATAAACTATCAAACTCTCTCAATTAGAATTTACATTATCACAAGGGATAAGTATAACCCATATTCAGTAGGCACGGACTATCCACCTATACTAACTAATTTGCAGCACAACCCGTCTTCCCTAGGATGGCCTATCAAATCCATCTTAATCATCATGTTAATAAGCACTGTTGCACAATAAATATTCTTATAATCACAGAAAATAAGCATATTTTGGGTTCAATCCTAACAAAACAGTGACCGGTATGTTTTATTAAAATTGATTATAAACGTTAAATCCGATTCTTGTAACAATCCTCATAACTATGCAACCATCAAACAATTAAATTAAAAGCCTAAGAAGTCATGAGATTAATACCATAAACATAGGAAAGAGTTTACATTAATATCCTACAGGAATGGAACTCATCTTTGGTGTGAAGTATGATCCCATCTTCAACAGTAGTTGTTGTTCCTACAGTCTTCGTTCTTCTCCAACTAGCTATGAATCTCTAAGAACAAGCTCCAAACCCTCCAATGAAAATCTCACCCCTTCAGTTTCGTGCTTCTCTTCCCTTCTTAAACAAAACCTAAAATTCCCTAATCCCGCAGGCCCTGTTTGACCCACACTTGTTTCCACAAAAAAAGTATTTTCGGCTTTATTTTCGAACTGCCCAGAACAGCCCCCTTGCGACTCAATTCTGACCTGAAAAAATTGGAATTGGAATGTGGCTATTGGAGACAGTTTTATATCTTCTTTTTATCTTTCCAGTGACACCAAAATCTCCTCAATCAAACTTAAATTGAAGGAGTTATGACCAAAATACTGAAACCTGCTCTGTGCTATATCGAACGAATTACATGAGCTTGATCGCAAATTATTGTGCTCGATCACACAGTGCAGATTTGCATCTTTCTAGGATTTCTTTTGAGCTAGTCTTTGATGCTTTCCTTTAGGCTTCTCTTGGGCTTTTCTTCTAGATCTTCAAGGGGTCTTTAAGCTTTGAATCATGGTCTTCTTTGGGCCTTGGAACTTAATCATTTTATGGCTTTAATTAGCTTGCTTTAATTCCAAACGGACCCTTAGGGATCATTACATTCCCTTCACTTACATTTCTCCATCTTGCCTTCAGTTGCCCCAGGTCGCGGCAACCCACTATGAAATTAAGTCCAGCATTATTCAAATGCTTCCATCTTTTTATGGACTTAATAACGAAGATCCCTACAAGCAACTCGATGAATTTCTTGAAATCTGCTCTACCATTAAGATGCAGAATTTTTTCGAGAATGTTTTGAAAATGCGTCTCTTCCCATTCTCACTCAAAGACAAAGCCAAATACTGGCTTAATTCCTTGGAATTGGAAGCCAACTTAATCACTTCTTGGACCCAAATGCAACAAGAATTTCTAAAGAAGTACTTCCCTATAGGAAAGACCAACCAAATCCGGAGAGCTATCACTAGTTTCTCCCAAAGTGAGGAGGAAATGTTTCATGAGATGTGGGAAAGAATGAAGGACTTACTTAGAAAGTGCCCGCACCGTGCTATTCATAAATGGCAACTTGTCCAATGTTTCTATGATGGTTTGATTGGACCAAATGGACGAATGGCGGATGCTTCATGTGGTGGCACATATATGTTAAAAAGTGAGAATGAAGCATGGACTCTCTTTGAGAACCTTTGTGAGAACTCGATACAACATGCTTCATCTAGCCGTAGGACGCCTGCTCCTAGAAATCCTAAGAGTGAAGGTCTTTTTTAGGTAAGCAATCCATTGGATGTGACTACCATAGTGGACGCATTATCTCGAAAGATAGACCAACTCATGGCAGCTGGTTTTGTTCCTACCACTACCCCTCGACACCCATCCCAAATGAGGCATGTTCATTTTGCTCTAATCCCTCACACCATGTGAGAGATTTTCCTATAGTTGGACAAGTTTCTGAAAATTCTCAGGAGTAAGTAAATGCAGCTTTCTCCAGACCGGGTATTGATCCATACTCAAATTCTTACAACCCGGGATGGAGAAACCATCCAAATTTCTCGTGGCGAGCTCAAGCTACAGAAAATTCAACACCAACTTATGGATTGCACAACCAAGTGCATCCGGAGTCCAACAATCAATCCTTCAATCCATCTTCCAACTATCGACCTTCTCAGCAGCAATATCAATCAACTCTTCCTCCTCCTGGGAATTCTGCCTTTGAGGACAAGGTTTTGACTGCTTTTAGCAATCTTGAAGCAAACACTCAGTTGCTAAACTCTCATTCCCAGTCCATAGCAATGTTAGAAACTCAAGTCGGGCATATAGCTAATTCACTCAACAAGAGAGAGGAGGGGAAGCTCCCAAGTCAACCAGTGGCCAACCCCAAAGGAAAATTCATGGTCGATGGGAACACTTCCAACAGTCTCATCATGACCAGCTCCATGCCAACACCACACTGAGAAGTGGAAAAGTAATTGACAATCAAGTAGAGGAAGGAAAGAATAAGCAAGTCGACCCAATTCCAAATCTAAATTCAAATTTTTCAAGTGGCCAAAGAGTGAGTGATGAAGTTCCTCCTTCAACAACTCCTGCTCCTGAGACACCATACGAGCCTCGAGCTCCATTTCCTCAACGTCTTAAGGTGCCATCTCATTTTGGGAAACAAGTAGAGAAGATCCATGACATGCTAGGGGTCTTCAAGCAAGTGAAAATAAATCTCCCCTCCTTTATGCTATCCAGCAAATTCCCTCATATGCCAAGTTTCTCAAGGACTTATGTACTCAGCGTAGAATCAGGAGTCACACTCCTCAGAAAGTCCTACCGAGCAAGTGAGCTCTCTCATTCAGCATCACATCCCTCCCAAGGACCCTGGTGCTCCTATAATTTCTTGTCTCATAGGCGACTATGAAATTGAGAAAGCCCTCCTTGACTTGGGAGCAAGTGTGAATTTGCTTCCCTATCCTATGTATCAACAACTAGGTCTAGGAGAATTGAAGCCCGCAACGATTATCTTACAACTGGCTGATCGATCTATTAAGAAACCACGTGGGATCATTGATGTTATCATTCGGGTGGACAAGTTCTACTTCCCAATAGACTTTATTATTCTCGATACAGAACATGTCCAAAATCCTGATAAGCATATTCCTATTATCCTTGGACGTCCTTTTTTAGCTACGGCTAATGCATGCATAAACTGTAGGACCGGGGGTTATGGAGGTATCTTTTAGAAATATGAAGGTTAAACTGAACATCTTCAATGCCTTCCAGCATCCACCAGATGCGAGTGAGTGTTTCCTCCTTGACATTATCGAAGAATCTGTTGAGAACTCACTCCCCCACCTTTTGATAAAGGATCCATTAAAGGCATGCCTGACTCATTTTGGTTTCGAAAACTTTGACGTGGAGAAATACATTGGCGAGGTTAACTCCTTGATTGATACTGCTACCACGATAGACTCTCCTCCTTGGAGAGCATCGAAAGAGTCTTTGCCTCTGACTTCAAGCGTTCCCCCCATTCCATCCCTCGAGTCCCCACCGAAACTTGAGCTAAAACCACTCCCTGATAAGCTCAAGTATGCCTTCTTAGGATTGAATGACACTCTCCTGGTCATCATTGCTTCAGATCTACAGGAAAACCAGGAGAGTAGTTTGTTGAATGTGCTAAAAGAGCACAAGGATGCCATTGGCTGGAGCATGGCAGATTTAAAGGGGATAGACCCTTCCATTTGTATTAATCGCATTCATTTGGAGGATGACGCTAGACCTTCCCTTGAATCACAGCGTCAGTTAAATCCTAACATGAAGGAGGTGGTTATGACGGAAGTTGTTAAGTTGCTAGATGCAGGTATCATTTACCCCCTCTCTGATAGCAAGTGGGTCAGTCCCACTCAAGTGGTACCCAAGAAGTTTGGTATCACTATAGTTGACAATTCAACGGGAGATTTAATTCCTCAGCGCATGATCACTGGATGGCGTGTTTGCATTAACTACCGAAAACTCAACTCCAATACTAGGAAACATCATTTTCCACTCCCATCTATTGATCAAATCCTAGAGCGTCTTGCTGGCCAGAGCAATTACTGCTTCTTTGACGAATATTCCGTTTATAATCAAGTGGTCATTGATCCCCAGGATCAAGAAAAGACAACTTTCACCTGTCCCTTCGGTACATTTTCTTACAGACGCATGCCCCTTGGATTATGCAATGCACCTGTAACATTTCAAAGGTGTATGATGTCTATATTCTCGGACATGGTTGAGAAATTTCTGAAGGTGTTCATGGACGATTTTTCTGTCATTGGAGTCTCCTTTGATAAATGTCTTCATAATCTTTCACTTGTTCTTCAAAGATGCAAGGAGAAAAATATGATTTTGAGTTGGGAGAAGGGCCATCTTATGGTTCAAGAAGGAATCGTTCTGGGACACATTGTGTCCAAAAGAGGGATTGCGGTAGACAGAGCGAAAGTCGAGTTGATTGCCAATCTTCCACTGCCTGCTTTGATGAAGCAAATTTGTTCCTTCCCAGACATGCCGGCTTCTATCGCCGCTTCATCAAAGATTTGAGCAAAATATCACGACCCTTATGCAATCTTCTTGCCAATGAGACTACTTTCAATTTTGATGAAGCATGTCTCGGGGCATTTGAGAAGCTATGCTCTCTCCTATCCTCCGCCCCCATCATGAAACCTCCTAATTGGTCTCTTCCCTTTGAAATCATGTGTGACGCATCCGAATATGCTGTGGGTACAGTCTTGGGACAGCATGAGGACAAGCTCCCTTATGCTATTTACTATGCTAGTAAAACTCTATTGAATGCTCAACTGAACTATACCACCACTGAGAAAGAATTACTAGCTGTTGTATTTGCCTTGGACAAATTCTACTTTTATCTTTTAGGATTTAAGGTAATTGTTTACTCTGACCATGTCGCTTTGAGGTATTTGTTGGTCAAGAAAGAAACGAAGCCCCGTTTGATTCGATGGATATTCTTATTACAAGAATTTAATTTGGAAATATGGGACAAGATGGGAAGTGAAAATGTCATTGCTGATCACCTCTCTTAGATTCTACTTGAGTCATCTCATTCCATTCCAGTTCATGATTCCTTCCCGGATGAGCAACTGTTTGAGATTACTCAGAAGGAACAACCTTGGTATGGTAACATTGTCAATTACCTAGCCAAAGGTAAAATTCCCTCCCAATGGTCCAAGCAAAAAAAAAAAGGACCGATTTTTCAAGCAGGTCCAATCCTATTTTTGGGAAGATCCGAAACTATTTAAATATTCTGCTGATCAGATAATCTGTCGCTGTGTTCCTGAGAGCGAATTTCATAGCACCCTCACGCTGGCTTATGGAGGACACTTTAGTGCTAAAAAGACCGCATCAAAGGTCTTACAGAGTGGGTTCTTCTGGCCAACTTTGTTCAAGGGCACTTATGATTTTTGTCGAGCGTGTGAAAGATGTCAATGCCTTGGATCGATGTCCCGAAGAAACATGATGCCTCTGAACCCCATCTTGATTGTTGAAATCTTTGATGTCTGGGGTATGAACTTCATGGGACCTTGTCTGCCCTCTTTCAGATATGAGTATATTCTTGTGGTGGTGGACTATGTTTCCAAGTGGAAAGAGGTTGTTGTGACCAAAACCAATGATAACAGGATTGTTTTCAAGTTCGTTCAGGCGAACATTTTTAGTCGGTTTGGTACGCCTAGGGCTATCATCAGCGACGGAGGGTAGCATTTTTGCAATCGATTTCTCTAAAACCTTTTATTTAAATACTCCGTCACAAATAAAATTGCCACACCCTACCATCCCCAAACAAGTGGCCAAGTGGAATTATCAAACAAGGAAATCAAGCACATTCGGGAAAATAAGGTAAGGCCAGACCGCAAGGATTGGTCCTTGCGGCTCAATGATGCACTTTGGGCCCACCTTACAACATTCAAGACGCCAATTGGCATGTCGCCATACCGGCTTGTTTATGGAAAAGCGTGCCATCTCCCTGTTGAGCTTGAGCACAAGGCTCTGTGGGCCATCAAGCAGTTCAACTTCGATATGCAATTGGCCGGTTCTCACCGAAAACTGCAGTTGAGCGAACTTGAAGCGCTTCGCAATGATTCATATGAGAGTGACCGAATTTATAAGGAGAAAACGAAAGCATTTCATGATCGCCACATTCGACCAAAGACTTTCATTCCAAAGCAGAAAGCGTAGCTCTTTAACTCCAAACTCCGACTCTTTCCAGGCAAGCTCCATTCGAGATGGGATGGCCCCTTTATAGTCACATCAGTTTCCCCTCACGGAGCAGTTGAAATTCAAGATATGAAGAACAGTAACCTTTTCAAGGTTAACAGTCAAAGGTTGAAGCCGTACAAAGAGGGCATTGAGCATACTGATTATGTGGAATCCGTCGACTTGATGGATCCCATCTAACTTGATTGATAGGGTCATTTCTCCATCGAGCTAGCGATATAAAACATTAGCACAACACCATGGAGATACTGCATGTCTCCATTCCTATCTTTTTCTTTTTATTTCTTATTTTATTTTATTTATTTTGTTCTTTTACTGACACTTCTCATGCTGTATTTCAAGATACCTATTTCTATTACATGGTTGGAGTAGTACTCTTTTTTTCAAGATATGTGTTCTTGCATCGAAGTTTGGGGGAATGTTGCATGCTCCATTTTTTTCCTCGCCTCCCGGTATTGCATCTTTATCTACACATTGGGGACAATGTGTCATTTAAGTTTGGGGGTGTGGAAAACATTTTAGTGAATGCCTGATCATGTTATCCCTGAGAATTTGGTTGAACTTTAACTGTGATTTACATTTCATTTGCGAGCTTAAAAATTTTGAACACATGGTCATTTCACTAAGGAATCTAAGTATTTTCACTTATTTTTGGCAAATGAGATTTCACATGTTTCATTTTGAATTTGTCACGAGCATACTAACACACGATTTGTGAGGTATGAAATGTGAAACTGATTGTGTTTGTTTTCAATGTCTTGAGTGAAGTTGGGTGATTTGTTAGATGAATAACCTTGGCATGTAAAAAAAAACAAAAACAAAAAAAAATTGATCACATTGATTGTTCCACTGAGTAACCGGACCTCTTGCCTCATTAAGCATTGAGTGTTCGCGTCAAAATGTGAAAATTTTGGTTTGGTTGGTGGCATTACTAGTTTAGTTTCGTAGCCATTTTTACTCGAGTTAGTAAGCCCGTAGGGGTGTTCTTACATCTAGTGCCCTAAAGCATCCGGTTTGGGAGTCATTGGCCTAACACTCGATACATGGGTCAATTAGAAAGCTTAAGGGAGCTAAGCAATGCATAGCCTGCACATAAAAAAATTATCATCATGTCTTTAATGCTATCATTGTTATGCCTTGGTTGTTTCATCCGATGGGGATCCCAATGAATTTTGAGGTATTGAGTCATTCACATTGGAATTAATTTAAAACCTCATGCTTGTTTGTTAGTTCACTTTACACCAATTTGAAATTGTGGCATCTCAACAAGTCATTTTTAAGTAATTAAACTTTGAATTCCTAAAAGTTTTGAAGATTGAGTTTATCTTTTTAAGCTTGCTAATGAATGAGAACCATTATTTTTGTGACATATCATTCTTAAGGATAACATGATTTTACATAATTTTTGTGGGTAACATTGTTGTTAAACCCTCACGAGACTTCACTCGTCCACTAGGGATGCCTAGGGGTTTAAAAGGGTAGTTGCATACGCTAAATGCAATCGTGTTTCCCACGAAAGAGGAAGTAATGTAATTGTTGCATTTCGTTTTATTTTATTTTCAGTTTTATACTGCTAAGAGACTAGCAATATGTAAGTTTGGGGGTGTGATAAGAGTTGAATGTTGCACATTCAAGCCCCTTAACTTGCATACATAAATCTCTTAGTTTCTTTGTAATTGAATATTTTGTATTGTTTTTTTTTTTTTTGTTAGTATTTTCAGGTTTCTAGGAAAAGTACAAGTAAATCCATCATTTACCTAAGATTTGAATTTGAATTCAAATCTTAAGTAAATGAATTCAAATCCAAACAGAGCCTTAAAAGAAAGTGGGTGGAGAAACCAAGAAGGGAAGAAGAGGTTGACACTAAGAAAAAGAGGGCAGAAAACGTGAAGAGCAAAAAAATGGAGATCGGGGAAGAATGGTATGCGAAAGTTTGGGAAGAACGGTACACGACAGTTCTCTTGGAATGGATTTCTCTTCAACAAAGAATTCCACCACCTCCATGAGCAGCTAATTTCTTCAAAGGGTAATGATGTCGCCCTCTCCAAACGACAATGGTTAGATCATATGTTATTCTTGGGTTTTTCGGTATATGTATGATGGTTGCATAATCCA
>JAUPMG010105037.1:0-12180 GCA_031762675.1 Pachysandra terminalis | reverse complement strand
GATCAAAATTATACCACATGCCATTTAGAATTGCTACTCCAATAGCAATGCTTTATGAGAAATACAACGTAGAAGGGCTGTAATAGCTGTTCTTGGAAATAGCAAGATATCTGCATAGTTGCAGGGGTGGAGCTGTGCTGGAATTGTGTAGGGAAAAAAGAATGGGAGTTTTTGTGTGCATGTATGTGTGTATGCTAAGTTTATTTATGAGCTACAAGCACATAAGGTGTAATTATAAACCTGAATGAATCTGTCCAATGTATATTCAAACTTTGTATGGTCATTGACTAATAATCTAAATCCATTTCCTTTAATAGCTTATTTGATTAATTTATATTAGCATAAACAAGTCTATTGATTATGTGTGTATTTGAATGGAACCTAAAACATTTTAGATTAAAGTTGTTTGGCTTCATTTGGTAATGGAAAATGATTTTTGTTTAAGCCAAATAAAGGAGGCAGTTCTTAATGGTGTTTCTCTTGAAGATGATAAGAAGGACCAATTTAACAAAATTCAATAGATTTGTTAAATTGTTCACAAATTGGAAAATATTTTAAAAAAAATAGGAACAAATTTAGAATTCTATGTTTTAAGGCATGTTGTTTGTCCATGATTATTTTTTGTCAATTAATTGATTTTCTTAATAAGCAGCATTACTATTAGCTTCACTAATTCATCTTTGCTATTTTAATCTTAATTTTAAAGAGTTTCTTTTTAATATACAACTGATAATTTCTTACAAATGAATTTTGAGTTACTTGATTTCCGATTTCCTTTATGAGAATTTGGATGCTTAATTTGACATAAGAAAAGTTGGGTTTTGTGCTTCCTCTCTTCACTCGTTCTAACGGTTTCGATTTCCAAAGACTTTACAACAATGGCGACGATGACTTCCTTGGATGAGCAAACAACGAAGAAAGTCTTTCACCTGGTTAAAAATCTGATCTTTTTTGCCTTATGCTCTGTTCTTTAGTGTTTTTTCATTTTAATTGATTGGAGCATTAATTTTTTTTTATTATTCTTTATTTAAAATTCAAATCGACTTTTATTTCAGTGATAACAATCTTCCTAGAGATATACTTCTTAAGAAATCGATCAATGAGAGCGAAGATGGAAGTATCCTTAAATTATAATAAAAACTTTTGGTAATTGTTTCGTTTTACCCTGATTTTGTTGTTCTTGACTATAATTGCAGTGATTAGTTTGGCTTTGATATATCCTTTTTCTCGGATGATAAGCCATCTTGGCTTGGGAGATGCTAAGTCCAAAGATGTGTCGGAGGATACAGTGAAAGCTGTGGCAGAAACATTGAGAAAATATGCTTCACCAGAAGTTTCTAAAGATGGTCAATTTCATGTTTTCCTTCTCGATAAAGATCAATTTCATGTGGCAATTATAGGCAACTTCAAGATTATATTAGAATAAAAACTGATTATAACTATTCGCTTCAGGAAAGAAGATTGGTAGGAGTATTGAGCTTTTAAAGCCAGGAGAGGTTATATAATAGGTAGACACAAGAACTATAGTTGCTTCGCCTATAGAATATGACATTAAGCTTGACGATGTCGAGTCATTCTTCAGTCAATGTAGCAAGGTACTGACTGCCATATTTCCAAAATTATCTCTTTTTCAAGCATCATTTTTTTATGGTTATGGATTTGTAATTTATATTTTACTTTATTAATTTATCAATAAAAATAATTGCGTTATGGGCAATATTTTGAGTCCACATTCTCATCTTTAGTGATTCTATTAATGTATGCTTTATTCATATATTTATTTGTGTTACGAAAATAAACTTTAGTTTCCGTTGCTTTGGAAGGCAATTCTTACAAAGTTTTAAATCTAAAGATTTATTTATAAAAAGGATGGTTAACTCTTGACTATTGAAATCATAGTTGATACAATTTAATTATTATGAGCTCGTGGTTTATTATATTATGAGATGTGGAACAACACTATATCTTTTCTAAAAATGAACACGCTTGTCCCTTTGGATTTTTTTTTTTTGAACTTTGAAGTTCTTAAAAAGTAGTTTTCGATGTGATGCAAAAGCTTGTATATGAACTCGTGTTTGATTTGCCTTTGTATACGATGTTCTCACGTGCAATAAACGTGCACTATTACTAGTATTTAGAAAAAGGAAAACAATAATTATAACCGATAGGGAAACTCAAAAAAAAAAAGCGCGAGTGAAAAAATCTAATTTAATATAATATTTACTAAAAAGGAAGAGCAAAACAAGTAAATAAAATAAAAATGACAGAAAGTACTCTGATCAAAAAATTTCATGTTTAATACGTTAGAGGTTCAGAAAAATCAACCGAAAAAATGTGTGTATACAACTAAAACTAACAATTATACCCTTATAAATCTAAGAAAACCTCACGGAGAAATTAACTATGTAGTTCAAAATAATGTAAACTCACAAATTATAACAAACATAAGAAAATAAATATACAAATATCATCAATATTCATATTTTTACAGAAAAATATGAGAATCAACAAATTAGTAGAGATTAAAAAATAAACATATGGATTTAAAGTCCATCTCTCTTCTTGTTTTCATACTGAAACCTATATTTTTCACTGTCTATGATTATTCCAAAATTCCTAAATCTAGGGAGCTAAAATACTTTGAATCACACAGTATCAGTAGATTAAAAAAAAAACTAAAAAAATTATGAAAAGTTCACTAATAAAAGAAAAGAATTTTTTTTTTTTTTTAATATTTACAAAAAGGGAAACGTTAAAAAAAACGTGTTTATATGATTTTTTTAGTCAATAAAAACGTGTTTTTTCGGAGAAAAACAAACTAAAAAATGAAATTTTGCTAACAGTGAACAACAAACCAACACAAACTCATCTATATGGGAAAATGTTAATAACCCTCTTGTATAATAGTAAGACATACCTTCTCCTTAGATACTTACTTTTGATGGTGATCAACATTGATTTGAATCCAAAAACCACTCAAGATAAAAAAGATTTAAAGAAAAACATGCAATTAAGGTTCTTTAATTAACTAGTCTGATCAGCATTTTGTTTATGATCATATCATAGATGCAGACGTGCAGATACGCACATATATAGTCACCAATCATGCTACCATTACTGCTGGACTGAACCTTCAGTCTCCCTCACCTTCTTAGGTCTCCCCCTTTTTGGCTTCTTCTTCCCTTCATCATCTTCCTCCTTTAGGGCACCTTGTTGTCGCTCCTGCTTATGCATAGCTTTGGAGTCCCATATGATGCCCATGCTCTTAGTATTCTTCGAACGAGCCACGCGATACTTCTTTGCTATTTCCGCGTTCTCCTTGATTGCAATATCTTTCTGCTTCTTCTCTATCCTTATCTCATCTTCTTCCCCATCTTTGTACCTTGATCTCTTGTTCTTGAAAGGGGTATTTCTTTTTCCTGCTTTCATACCATTGCCAAAATTATTCAAAGAAATAATAATAAATAACTTATCAATAAATGGCGGCGAAACACACGCGTTTAGATCTAGTGAACACCCATCGAGTCGAGTACCTTCTTGAGACAAAGGAGCAGGAAGTGCTAGCACAACATCAATCTGTACACCAGAGCCCTTTTCCTCACTGTAAGTTCACAAGAAAGGAAATTACCAAGATAGAAGTTCTTTCACCAAAAAAAAGAAAAAAAGAAGTGAATTGTTCATCTAAGATCATCAACTTCATGCCAAAATTGATCAAATCTCCATAGAAAAGCAAAAAGAAATGGAGATGAAATAGAGTGATTCATGTGTTCATCCATGGATTGTAATTGCATGTCTCATGCAATTATATATGAAAGAGATGGAGATGAAATAGAGTGATTCATGTGTTCATCCATGGATTGTAATTGCATGTCTCATGCAATTATATATGAAAATAAGCGACGATTATGTTTATCTTTGGTACCTTCCAGTTGAATCAGATCCCTTTTTCTTGATGTCTTTTTCACCGTGATCTCCTTGAAGGACCTAAATTATGAAGAGAGTAAAGAAGATCAATTGCATGATAAATCTTTGTAATCTGAAGAAAAAAAAAAAGTTACTGGAATAAAAAAACAATGACTATGATAATTAGAAAGGGATAAATACAAATATAAAAAATATAGAGGTGTAGATGCAAATACACCATAATATAGGAGCATGAATGCAGAAAGCCCAGGAAACAAGAAAGAAAGAAAGAAATATATGTTAGATTGGTTGAATAGTTATATTATTGTATGAAATACAAGAAAATGATAGATAATGTGTGACTATTTCTACTCTGACAAGAATGCCTATATTCTTGCCCCAAATAGGGACAAGGATGATAATGACAAACTAATACTAAAACGAAACTCCCATACTTTAAGAGACATCAAAGTACACATAGACAAGTGGAGTTTATCAAATAATATATCACTTGTTATATATTATTGTGTCCCATTCATGGTTCTAACTTCTAACTCAAATGTTCCTCATCAATATAACTAACTCCTTTCCATATCCCAAATAAGAATATAACCCTCTAGAAACTCTATAAAAAACAGTGAAAGCTTGCAAAATCTAAATCCTACATCATAACAAATGATAAAATCTAATGAAGGTTATAAAGTTTCCAATATATCATTCACTTCTTAAATTGATTTTTCTCCCTTTTCATCATAATCATTGAAATAAAGATGAAAAAATTGCCAACTTGTCCATTCCATTCCACATGATATTGTTTGATTGAACAATAATGAACATTTCTTATAAAATAGACAGAGTAAAAAAAGTAAATAAAATAAAAAGCGACAAAAAATACTTTGATCAAAAAATTTCAAGTTTAATACGTTAGAGGTTCAGAAAAATCGACCGAAAAATGTGTCTATACAACTAAAACTACCAATCATGCACTTACAAATCTAAAGACACCTCGAAGTAATAGTCGGAGAAATTAACTCTGTTGTTCAAAATAATGTAAACTCACAAATTAAAACAAAATTAAAAAAATAAATAAACAAATATAATCATCAATATTCATATTATTACAATAAATTATGATTGTAAAATAAATTATAAAAGATTAAAAAAAATAAACATATGGATTTGCAGTCCATTTATCATTGTGCCTTCATACTAAAACTTATATTTTTCACTGTCTATGACTATTTCAAAGTTATCCTAAATACAGGGAGCTAAAATACTTTGATTCACAATATCAATAGATACAAAAGAACTAAGAAAATAATCATTAAAAGCTTATGAATAAAAGAAAAGAACAAAGTATTTTTTTTAATATTTACAAAAAGGAAAAAAAAATAATTATAACTGACAGGAAAACTCACAAAAAAAAAAAAAAAAACGAGTGGAAAAATCAAGTTTAATATAATATTTACTAAAAATGATAGAGTAAAAAAGTAAATAAAATAAAAGCGATAAAAAAAAATACTTTGATGAAAAAATTTCAAGTTTAATACGTTAAGAGGTTCAAAAAAATCAACTGAAAAATGTGTTTATATATACAATTAAAACTATCAATTATGCACTTATAAATCTAAGGACACTTCAAAATAATAGCCGGAGAAATAAACATTGTAGTTCAAAATAATGTAAACTCACAAATCATAACAAACATAAAAAAAATAAATAAACAAATATCATCAATATTCATATTTTTACGAAAAAAATATGATAATAAAAGGAATTAGTAAAGGTTAAAAAATAAACATATGGATTTAAAGTCCATTCCTCTCTGTGTCTTCATACTAAAAAACGTATATTTTTCACTGGCTACGAGTATTCCAAAGTTCCTAAATCTAGGGAGCTAAAATACTTTGAGTGACAATATCAATATATACAAAAAAAAATATACTTTTTCTTATCTTTTAATCGAATAAAAGAAACGAAAAGTATATTTTTTTTACATATTTAGAAAAAGGAAAAAATAATTTGTTGTAAATTTTAAACGGGAAACGTTAAAAAAATGTGTTTATATGAATTTTTTTTTTGTCAATAAAACGCGTTTTTTTTCGGAGAAAAATAAAAACAAAAAAATAAAATTTTGCTAATAGTGAACAAGATACCAACACAACTCATCTATATGGGAAATGCTAATAGCCCTATTATACAAGTAAGACATACCTGCTACTTAGATAATTACTGTTGATTTGAACCCAAAAACCACTCAAGAAAAAAAAAGATTTAAAGAAAAACAAGCAACTGAGGTGCTTTAATTAACTAGTCTGAGCATTTTGTTTATGATCATATCATAGATGCAGATCATGGGCACATATATAGTCACCAATCATGCTACCATTACTTCTGGACTGAACCCTCAGTCTCTCTCACCTTCTTTGGTCTCCCTCTCTTTGGCTTGATCTTCTTCCCCTCATCATCTTCCTCCATAAATATACCATGTTGTTGCAAAATCTCCAAATTAGTAACAACAGCTTTGGAGCCCCATGTGATGCTCATGCTCTTAATCCTCTTGGGACGATTTTCGCGATATTTCTTTGCTATTTCGGCTTTCTTTTTTATTGCAATATCTTTCTGCTTTTGTCTCTCCATCTCATCTTCTCCCCCATCTTTGTACCTTGATCTCTTGTTCTTGACAGGGATATATCTTTTTCCTGCTTCATACTCCCAAAATTAATCAAAGAAATAATAATAAACAACTTATCAATAAATGGCGGCGAAACGCGCGCGTTTAGGTTTAGTGAACGCCGCAGAGTACCTTCTTGAGACAAAGGAGAAGGAAGTTTCAGCACAGCATCAATCTGTACACCAGAGGCTTTTTCCTTCCTGTAAGTTCACAAGAAAGGTAATTACCAAGATAGAAATTCTTTAAAAAAAATAAAAATGAATTGTACAATTAAGATCATCAATTTCATGCCAAAATTAATCAAATCTCCATATATATGAGATTTTAATTGCATGTCTCATGCAATTATATATGAAAGCGATAAATACGGCGATAAGCGCGATTATGTTTATCTTTGGTACCTAAACGCTGCTGAAGCCGATCTCTTTTCCTCGGTGTCTCTTTCACCATGATCTCCTTGAAGGTCCTAAATTATGAAGAGGCTAAAGAAGATCAACTGCATGATAAATCTTTGTCATATAAAAAAAAAAAAAATTATTGAAAACTAAAAAAGAAGAAAATATAGCAAGAAAAAATGGGATATAACAAAGAAACTCCACTACTCTTGGACTGGAAGACATGCAACATTTTTTCGCCGCGCCATCGGACATAATAGAGCCATTCATTTCTCTATTGTTTATCAGCTGTGGATTTTTCGCCTCGCCATCGGACATAGAAGAGCCATTCATTTCCCTATTGTTTTTCGGCTGTGGATCGCCGTTGGGGGCTTGATCCTTCCTTATGAGGCCGTGATGGATCAACGGATAGAACGGCGATTCAAGGCTTTCGTCCTCGTCCATCGGCGGCAAATTTAGGTCTATTTGCAGCCCTTTGGGTTCTCTCCTGGTGGAAGAAGTTTCTGGTAGTACTTTTGGTGAAGTATGATCAGGTTTTGGCATGGTTAGGGGTGAAGGAAGAGGAAGATGAGGGAAGAGAGGACCCAATCCCTTTCTGATCCTCATCTCTATGCATAAATGAGAGGGAGGTCTGTAAAGGAAGAAGAGGCTAGTTTTTTCTTTTTATAGACTGGAATCACTAGAAGGAGAGAGAGAGAGAGAGAGAGAGAGAGAGAGAGAGAGAGAGAGATGGTCTGTAAAGGAAGAAGAGACTGGTTTTTTCTTTTTATAGACTGGGAATCACTTAGATTTTGGCTTGGAGGCATCTGTTGGAGAGAGAAAATCTCTTAGCTTGGGGACTAAACTATTCTTTTTTTTTTTTTGGACCAAACTATTCTAATTACCTTCTAAATCATGTAATTCCATGTTCAACACATTCACATTAACACATGTAATTATGTGAATGGACAGTTGCAAGTTTTGTGGTTTCCTATGCTGTAATCTGAGAGGGAGGTCATGAAATTCCATATCCTCTTGGTTAGGGAATCAATGTGAGGTTGGCAAGGGGTGGTTTTTTTTTGCCACGTGTAGTAAACTGCGGCAGCCAATAGACATGAAAGAGAGAGAAAGAGACGTTAGTCTTGTAATTTCATGCATGAAAACTCGACTCACCTTGGAGCTCCTACCCAGTTGAGTTAACCGGGCAGCTCGTTGCTAGTTTACAAGAAAATTAAAGATCATGAACTGAAAAAAAATTAAGAAAATCATAAAAGTTCAAGATAATAGATGTAAATTGATAAAACAATAGCTAAAATTTCATGAAATAATTGTTAGAAATGCTTATAATTAAGAATAATTTTGCGTGCTTTAGACTGAATTCGAAAGTTATTGATGAAAATACAAGAACATGAAGAACTACATCTCACTGAGTCAATACCAAATAAACTCGGTGACTGGTCTTATTAGCAAGTTTAGTGCATTTATTAAGATTAAGCTCACCGTAAATTCTGCATATATGGAAATCTTTTAACATAGTTTCCATTTTAGTATATACACCTATACATATTTTGACAACTAGAACTTGAGTATAAAAAGAATATGCTTTGTAACCGAAAAATTCAAATTTCAAAATGTTTAGAACTTGCCGCCGCGTTGAAGCCAAGGATGATAACTTTTTTGTGTTTTGAATTTTGATTTTTTAGGTTTCGCGTATATCCTAGGATAAAACACAATCTTCTACCCTTTAATGTACATTTAATGTGAAATTATCCTATTGTGTATACCAAATCCCAAAAGGGATCATAACATAAAAGATGATACAATTCAATGTGGTCAATACACACATATATATATAGTCAGCAATGCTGTTACCAAGTTGTGAAACTCAACACTCATGGCATGTTTCGAACTTACAAACTCGACTTAAGACTTATTAGTACTTTGCTATAAATGTTTAGGTTAGTTCACAGACTGAGTCTCCATTCAACCAGAGAGTCACCTATATATATATATATATATATATGTATATGCATGTATGTATGTTTATTGATCACACCATTCAACCAGAGAGTCACCTCTATATGTATGTATATGTATGTGTGTGTGTGTGTGTGTGTGTGTGTTTATTAATCAGACCATTCAACCAGTCACTGTTGGATGTTCGGAATATTGAGAGAGCCATAAGCAGAAAGGCTCGACTGAGGGATAGGTCTTTCTCGTTTGATTTAGAGCTAAAATTTTTGGATGGCAAAGAATAGATCATCTTGAAATGGAGAAAGCTTAATCAGGGTTAGATTTGTTCAATATGGAGCAATGATTTATTGAAGTGGTGACCCACCAACCAAATCATCCAATGTGTGATGGCAGTGAGTCACATTGCAATCTCTATAAGAAGAACAAATAAATAAGTACTGGGGGTGATCGATCCTTTCTCCTGTATGTGTGTGTGTGTGTGTGTGAAGCACCAAAGCAATTTATAATGTTGTGTGAATTCTAAAATCAACTAGTGTGTGTGTGTGTGTGAGAGTGAAGCACCAAAGCAATTTATAATGTTGTGTGAATTCTAAAATCAACTACCTGTAATGGGTTATGGCATAAATTGAAAATAATGAATTATTAGCTACATGGCACAGTTTCTGCAAACTGAAAATGAGAAATAAAAAAAAAATGAAAATATTGAGAAATTATGGATGATTGGAACAAGCAAATACTAATTTCAATCTTTTTTGTACATAGTTCTGCAAATATTTCTCTCTCATTTCCTCCTACAATGTACTAAGAAAACTGAAACTTAAAATTAAAACAAAACTGAAACAAATTACAGAAAAGAAGTAGAGAAGAATAACAGATTGATCTTTCTTGCCGAGATCTCTATATAAACATCGTTGACATTATTTGTTCTGTATGGGATTACGTTGGCTTGACGGCACGTTTCTTAGGCTTGTTGTCTCCACAGCTTTCTTGGGCTCTTTGGCTGCTCCATTCAACTTGTTAAGATTTGCAGAAGCTGATGGAGCAACAGAAGATAGCAATCTCCTTGATTGGTTTCTTTCTCTTGGAAGTATCTTTCCTTCAAAGGGAGGAGAAGGTAGTACAGAGAACATGAGAAGGTGAATGAGGAACAAGGCAGAGAGAACAACCAAAGCTTTGTAATTGATCTTCATAGGAATTCTTAAGTGAAAGGGAAAAATGAGAGATATTGTTAAAAGATTGAAGAGTGTTGAAGGAATATATAGGATGCTATACAGCTTCTACTTGTCTAAGATTTGCAAATAAAAAAATGGGAAATTCTTTTAAATATACAAATCTCATTCTGTAATAGACTAGTACCTTGGAGCAGATGATCATGTGATGCTGATTTGACTTCCATTTCTCTAACTCCATTAATTAAACTATAATACTCATGTGACGATCCACGTGCACCAATCAGCACCTAATTCATGTGACTTTCCCTTGTTTTCTTGAATCTCTAGTCAAATACCTCTTAAGTATGTTAACTGAGTAAAATAAACTTCCACCATATCAGAACATGCCTTGCTTCTCATCATCTGCTAAGTATAGTGTTTACCCAAAAAAAAAAAAAGAATCTGCTAAGTACAGTGAAGGTAGATATTTAAATTACTTCCATTAAATTCAACTGGTTTATCATGTAGAATTGTACAACCAGCCCTCCATTTCCCTTTGGAGTCCACATAATGGGTTAGATATAAAACACGAATTTGGCAATTTGGAGGCTTTTAACGAGAAGCCCCCACCTGTTAGTCGCATTTTTTTTTTTTTGGTGATGTGGAACCCCTGACCCCACTTAGTGGGGACAGGGCAAACCCCAGATATATGACCGGCGACTTGAACCTGGGACCTCCCGTTAGTCGCATTTGGAGTAGAATATAGAAAGGATAGACTAACAAAATTAGAGGAGCTTCTCTGGTTTGACCATCATTAGTATGCAGTCAAATGTGTTTTAATAAGATATTGGCTGTTCCTTTTTAGTTTATAGTAAGATTCCACCTTTTGTGCAAGATCTGGTCATGGACATCATGTCATGTATAATCTGGAAAGTTTGGAACTTGAATGGAACTTTGGAGTTTTGTTTTTGGTGTTTTATATGGATTTGGATTCAGAGGCACATGTTGGTTGCTGAGAGAACCTGCAGTGTTTGACAATGCACTTACTGACTTGTGAGATTACATGAGATATACCTTTGGAACATCACATTGAGAAGAAAACAAAAACAGAGGTTTTGCTTTCCATTTTTGTTCAAGAGAAAATTGCCTTTAAGTTGTGTTTGGAACGTTGGATTTCGAGAGAAAATAAAAGAAAATGTTAGAGAAATCACTTTCTCCTGTTTAGCTGAAGAAAGAAATAGACAAGGATAGAGAAAATAAGTTAAAAAAATTTCTCTTTGGGGATCAAACCTTTCTCCTGAAAAAGGTAGAGATTTTGACAGAAAAGAAAAGAAAGACTATGAGTACTCTTCAATACTCCAACATATCCCATGGCATCTCTTGTATTTCCTTAGTAGTCAGTCGATTAACCTTGTTAGAATATACGAGAACTCAACGGAAAATTGTCGGAATTTGATTTTTTTTTCTCTCTATATCTCATCATAACCAAACACTTGAAAAGAAACACTAATCATTTCTTCTTCTGAAATCCAAGGTTCCAAACACAGGTTTAAGGACATTCAGTTACAATTTTTATGCAATTTGCATTATGTGTTTCCTCTAAAACTGAGAATGCCCTGACATCAAATGTTAGTTTTATAGATGGACATTAACACAGAACTGTTCTGTTTTCAAAACTTTAAAACTGCAACACATATATCTTTATAAATCAAGAAACCCTAAATTTATTACAAAATTCAAAATGCAAGTAAATATCTACAACATTTCACACAATTTTTTCATCATCTGTTTTGGTATTCAAACAACAAAGATAGTTACAGGCTGAAAATGTTGCAGCATAATAGCATAGACAGACCTTTTCACAAGGTCATGAAAAATTTTCATTTGAATTCTGGTTTTCTGACAATATTGACATGTTCTCTTTCCACACAATATTAGTATAACCAAATAAACTCACAAAGAAGGAAATCAACTGCTCATGAATCACTTGTTCGTCAAGAAGCACTTGTGCTGTCTCCCTTCTCAATGATGTAACTTCCTTATCAGCAATCCCACAAGGTACAATGTGTTTAAAATAGTCCAGATCAGGATCGATGTTAAAAGC
>JAUPMG010105026.1:0-12180 GCA_031762675.1 Pachysandra terminalis | reverse complement strand
CTCATCTGGACGTGGTCCCGAGGAGTAGGTGTATACCGAACCTCGTTAAAATTGCCTGTGTTATTATCTTGCTTACTATTAGATAACTTTAGTTAGTTTAATACTCACTAGATATTTGGATTATACATATAACCATCTAACATAAATAATGGTACATTAGTGGCAATTCATGTGTACAACAATAGCCCTAAATAATGGTACATTTGTAGGCAATTCATGTGTACAACAATAGCCCTTTTAACCTTTGTAACTGTGTCATGATCCGAGAGCAATTTGTCTGGAATTTTGTCTGGATTATTTGCTGCACCCTTGTTGAAATGCTTGTACCCTGTGTTGCATTTCAGTCGCTGGGTACAAGCATTTCTACACGGGTGCAACCAATCGTCCAGGCTAGTAGACCAGACGAAATGCTCTCGTCATAATCCCAGTAATGTTATATTGGTAAATAATATCAACGGTTATGACTGTTATCCCCGTTATAATGGAAGTTATCCTGTTATGAAGAGATAACTACGGTTTAATAATATTTAATAAATAGTTTAGTTATCATCAAAACAAATGAAAGGTGTCATTCTAATCAATTAAGTAAATTACCATAAAAAATGCAATAATAAATAAATTAAAAAACTAGCATTTTAGTTGCAGTATAATAGTTATAATGGTGGGGGAAAAGGGCCAAGTTCCATCATCCATACCCTTTTAATACTGTTATTTTCAATCCTGAGATGAATTAATGTTAAAGTTTCGACGTTTAGTCCTTGTTATGCTACTCAGAAGCTGCTTGTTACCCAACTATCCAGATAAAAAACTTCTAAAGCTGGTGCTCCCTCTGTTTTCTACAAAAGAATCATCATAGGATTTTACTGCAGAAGAAGCTGAAATCAGGTTTCAGATTGAATTTCTATTTTGCTCTCTAAAGCATTACCAACATGAATTTCTGGAGATGAAGGTGATGCCCAAAAAGACTATAACAGCTAATTGTTGTGGCTAATAATCATATATGAGAGACACCTAATCATATAAGAGATCCAACCTACAACAGACATTTGACTTGACAAATTATTGGCATGACTAAATCAGTAGTTAATGAGATCCAACCAACAACATTCACTAAATCGGAGATGATTATCACATCTGTTTTATTTATTTTAAAAGAAAACCCCCTAAGCCCGAAAAGGCTAAGAGGCACTCCAACGGTGGGAGGGGGGTCGAGGCAAGACCCCGACCTGTAAAAGATCAAACCTGATTTGGATTCCAAAGGAGAATCTGTAAATATGATCATCACATCTGTGTTTGAGCAGGATCACTAAGGAAGTCGTCAAACCATTGCTGGAGCTCTGGAGAAAAGTCAATATAATCTGTTGGACTCTGATCAAAAGAAATAGGCTCCATGGAACCAACAACATGATTCTGAGGATCAGAATCAAATGACATGCTACTTGTAGATGAGAAATGATCAAAGGATGCAGTATTGGGCTCAATAGAATACTGATCAGGCATGTGTGAGTCAGGATATTGAAGAAGAAACATATCCGGTGTGCAATTAATCGGTGCAGCAGGCTCAATAGGCTACTGGGATATGTGATGAGAATCATGATATTGACGAGGTTGATCCAACGCACAGTTAACTGAATTCTGCTCATTAAACCTCAATGTGGCATCTCTTTCGTGTACCCGTGCAGCCTCCGCATCTTTATCTTTATTTGCTTTATCTCCCCTTGTCGTCTGATAGATCTTACACACTACCCAGTCGTCCAACTGCAAGGATACAAATATAAATAGAGTTAATACTGTGCTCAATCTCAAACAGAACTGTTAAAGCATATAAGAACTAGAAAAGAAGAAAGAAAACGAAATATATAGTTGTACAGAGAAAAATCTAATTTGTCATGTATGTTGAATCCAATCACTGCAACTGAAAAAGAAAGATGCATGCCTACATATTTTCATGACTCTTATAGGGATAAGAACTAATTACCGTCATGGAGTTTGATTCATTATTTTTCACATCATGTGCTCTATACTCCTGCATGTTCCAGTTTGTTTTGGTCTCATGTGGAGATTTCCCTTCTACGTAAACCAATGTCTTCTTAACTCCAACTTATTTACACTTGCCATAGATATTTTTATCACCTGCAGTAGCTTTCCATTGTCCATTCCCGGCTGTTCGATGAGGACGACTCTCATTTTTGCACCTCTTATACATTGGAGTAAAGAAGTAAAATTCATCCTCCCCCTTGTACATTTCTGTGAACCATTAACGAATACACAAAAAAATTCATAAATCAGCAAACAATATTATATCAACTAGCCATCTACCTTAACCTCTCAAAATTAAAACTGATATATTGAAATAAAAAATGAAAAAGCCCTTCCCATTTACCACATAAAAAGATTACACTACAACTACATAAAAGCAAAGAAACTAAACCTGGATTTTACACTCTTATATAACATCGCCAATCTATCAAAAACCGATATATTGAAACAAAAACGAAAAACCCATCTCAAAACAAGAAAAATCACATAAAAAAAAAAGTAAAGAAAACCTGATTTTTGCATGCTTATTATGATATAGAATTCATCTCAAACAAACAAATAGGAACACCTATAAGCAAAAGAGACAGCAATGGATCTAAGGGAAAGAAAACTAATTATATCTTCTACAGATACAATGCTAATAACCCATCAAAAACAAATCTTTGTTTTTTAAATAGTTTTTTACCTGTAAGAACAGCAGAATGGTCTCGATAGAGATTAACATTTCTTATAATGTTGGAGGGTAAGAGCTTATTATGTATCTTATTCAACAAGTAATGGACGATTAATTCGTGATCTTTGGATTTGAAACGATAGCCAATTGGAAGATCAGAAGGGGATATTTGAGCAGACATGGTGCTGATGATCATATTATTATAATTGCTTTCTTGGGTTGATGGAGGAGGAAGAAGACAAAGAACTTGAGTTGATGGAGGAAAAGGAGGAAAGCTTTGAGAAGACATGGAAGTAGTGAGGTTATACTGATTACTTTCTTGGGTTGATAGAAGAAGAAGAAGAGAGCTTTGAGTATTCATGGGCTTTAGAGTTAGAGTGATCATTCCAATACTTCAAAGTTCTAACAAAATATCTCTATATAGAATTTTGCTTAGGGCAACAAAACAAAATATCTGGCGCTGCCTCTCATGGAAGCTACTTAGAAATAACAGGCTAATAAGAAAATGAGAAATAAATAAATCCCTAAATCTTAGGCTTTGCATTAACGTGTCCGAGAAGAACGAACGATCCAATTTGATCTCGTGTTCAAAGAAATCAGTTTCTCTGAAGCATTTCATCAAACGATGATCATATTTGATCTTATCCAAACATAGGTTCATCGTAATTTTTTATTTCCTAACTGATTCTCTATCCAATCACAAAAATCCTCAAGTGGGTTTGTTCCAAAAGAGTTTCCCTTTAGATTTAGGGCTTTGAGATCGTTGAAAACGCATGGGAGTTTCCTTTTTCTTCTGTTAGAATGAATGGAATAACACTATAACAGATTGAGAAAACGCGTGAGAGTTCATTTTAATGTAAGGCTTTAAATATGGCGGGCTGGGCCACGTTTTTCTCAGCTTGGGCTCGACCCAAACTAAACTCATTTGGCCCAAGTCTAACCCGGATCGAACTGAAACTAAACCTATGAGCCCGAACTCATTTTGCTAAGTTTGGGTCTGCCCAAATTAAATGAAAATGTTAAAATCTTTAAAAAAAAGACTAAGCAACATTTTTTAAAAATGAAATATAACATTATATATACTAGCCTTTTTTTCCCCTAATCGTAAACTGCACCATGATACACCTCCAAACAGGGGCGGAGCTAGGATTCTATTTTAGGGGGGCAAGATTTGATTGGTTGTGTGGTTCTCAAGTCCAAAATTAGAGAAAAAAAAATACAAATCATTGAATACAAATTTTTTTATGTTCACTGACAAAAATAAGATCTAAAGTGACGAAAATGTTCAAGTTGTATTAATACTCTGGTCATGATAGTTAGGGGTGTAATTGGGTCAGTTTGGTTCGATTTAGTGGCCAAACCAAATCAAACCAAAATACAGTGAACAAAATAAAAAAATTGAACCACAGTTGAACCAAACCAAACTACAGTGATCTAATGTGTTTCACTAATCATTGCTCAATGATTTCGATATGGTGGACTGAAATGAAATTTTGCTAGAAACGTTTTCTATTATTTCTTTATTTATATAACATAAATAGCAAAATTCATTGAAATTAAAGAAAATTCACTATGAAATTTCAATAAAATAATTTGATGTTTTAAGTTATTATTTATTAAAGAAAATTCACTGTGAAATTTCAATGATTTCAATAAAATAATTTGATTTTATAAATTATTATTTTAATCAAAATTAATTATTTCAACAAATTTCAATCTTTTTTGTCAAAATTTTCTGGAATATTTTAGGAATTTGATTTTGCCTACCTAAATGAAAATGAACATTTTCAACGAAATTTAAAACCATGACATATATTAATAAACCGATAAGGCTGAAAAATAAGTTGGGCTGAGCTGAGCTTTGTCCAGCTCAGCTCGGGCTCGTAAACCTTGAGCAAGGCTTTGGCTTGACTCAAACTCGTTAAAATATTTTGGGATCAGGCTCAAATTGGGTTGGTTAAAAAATCTTAGGCTCTAGTTTGGCTCGAGAAAAGCTAGGATTTCAAAAAACCTTAGCTTAGTCCAAATACATTAATATAGTTGATGATTATTATTGTATCTAGCATAATATTTTTTTCATAATATATTAATATATAATATAAGATATAGGAATATAAATGTATAATTTCATATACAAACTGAGCCGAGCTTTAATCGAGTCGAGCCTACCCAAGCTCAACTCAAGCTCATTAAGTTAATGAGCTTTTTATTGGCTCAGGTTTAGCCCGTGAGCCTAATTATAGTGCTCAAGTTTGTCTTATACGAGCCAAGCTAGCTTGGATCGTTGATAGCCTTATAAATAGGTATAAGACGAATTTTAAGAAAATATGTGCAAGAATATAATTTTAAAAATTTTAAATATATAAATAAAGAGGTAAAACTTGTAATTTATATATATAATTATTAAAAATTTTGAAAAAGCATGAGAGTTTTGGGGGACCAATATGTAATTATTAGATATTCTATTATTCTTTTTTAGGGGCAAGAAAAGATGTTAGGGGGGCAAAAAATAATTTGAGAGGGGGCACTTTATAATAGCTTACAAAAATAATAAGCCTAATATAAATTTATAAGAAATTGAGGGGGTTAATTGTCCCCTCTCGCCCCTATGTGGCTCCACCCCCAGGACGTGTTAATCATTTTATTGCCACATCATTTTTTAAATAATTGAAAGAAGTTCTTAGAATAAACAAAAAGACTATATTGTTCCTTTTTTTTTTTTTAATGACTATCCATTATATAAATCAAACCACGTGAATAACACATCTCCTAGCTAGGGGTGGCAACGGGACAGACTTTAAGGACACATCAAGAGATTCCCACCACTAAGCTACAACCAAAGGACGGTGTCAAGGATAAGTAAACTTTATATATAACTCATATCTTCGGGTCGGGTTGGGCCGAGCTAAATTAACACAAACCCGAGCCCGGCCCGAAAAATTAATCGGACCATAAATTTCAGCCCTGCCTGACCCTACGAGCTCCTAACCCTTGCCCAAGCTCGCCCAAATATAGGGTCGGGCTGGTCACCCGGCCCATTGCCACCCCTCTTCCTAGCTCTGCCCAGATAATCCTCCAATAGCACATCTCGAAGAGCTGGGGGAAAGGGGGTGACGAGTCCAAACACAAGATACACTAGTTATAGCCAAATTGGCTAGGCAATCAGCCGCAACATTCGCCTCTCTAAATACTTGCTTGAAAATAACCACCTCAAATTTAGGAAAATAACCACCTCAAATTTAGGAATCAATGATATTGCTTCGTCTATATTTGGGTCGATCCTCCAAGGAAGGTCACCATGCTTTGCCAAAGAGTCAATAATCTGTCTTGAATCGCCTTCAATAATTATTTTTAAGAATCCACAATGTATTGCAAGTTTGAGTCCTTCCATCGTCTTATTCCCAGCCTGCTAGTGTCTCTAGTCTTGGTTTCATCACCTCTCTATGGGTCAATTTGTTTCAACATAGGGGGTGAGCTTGGAGGTTCAATAGAAAAAATCCATAGTAACTACAACAATTATTTTCATAATCATATGATAAGTGTTGTTAATTCATGCAAGTTTCATCAAACATTACCATTTTAGTCGTGTAATCAACACAGTAAAGAAGTCAAGAATTATCACTATCACGTCATTCTTTTCATTTACTCATCACCATAATCACAACATAAATTCCATGAGTCACAGTTCATCTTAATGTTATGTCATTGTACTCACTTATACGTCATTACAATCATAATCATGCTCATCTTAAGCAAACATTAAAGACCTCATGAACTCTGTCATGATGTACACAAACACAATCTAAATAGATACCATGTACTCATGAACTCTGTCATGATACACACAAACACCATATGATTAGATACCATGTCCTCATGAACACTGTCATGATACATCCCCACTCACAAGGCTATCAACTCTCATGGCATCTTCTATACAGTAACAGTCCTCATTTTCACTTATCACCCCATTCACACAACACAAGTCAATCACGATCACATATCGCATTACAACTCAAATAGTAATCACACATCACACTACAATCAATCCATAATCGCACAGCACACCAATATCAATCCACAATCACACATCACACCAATACCAATCCACAATCACACAATATCAATCCACAGTCACACATCAACAATACATACAGATGAATGCTATGAGAACACAGATGGTGAACAACACACAATCAAGAATGCAATGCAATATGTAGTATGATGCAATGCATATGATGAAATGAAATGATGCAATGTATGTAAGGGGTGTTAGGCCAAGCCTACCCATGAATTCAATCCCACATCTCCTCTAGGAAACTCTGTCACATGAATGTGCTCAATCAATCACATCAGTCCCTCTTATCTAAAGAGTACTAGAAATCACAATATCCATTTCTTTTAGGGGATTCTGACCCAACGTAGAATATGCCACCCTCTTTCCTTCTGGGGATAATTCTCATGGTAGAAAGCTACCCCCTTTTCCATTTCCTTTTAGGGGATACTATCCAAGGTAAAAAAAATCACCCCCTTTCCTTTTTGGGGATAATTTTCATGGTAGAAAGCCACCCTCACACAATTACACAGTGAACTCATCTAGAGTCACTCTCAATACATTTATTTCAGTGCATGCATCTAGCATCACTCACAACCACATCACAGTTCATAAACACATCAGAGTTCACATGGCAAATATAGGACCCACACATCATAATTCAACTAACTCACATGCTTTGACTTTCATTCATCTTAACATCATACAATATACCCTATAACATAACTCTCTAGAACCTCATATCATACCATACATGGTCACAACATACAGTAAACTGGGGTGAGTAGCACATTTTGTTACAGAAAATCTTGCACACACATTTTGCACAAAAACCAACACCACATGCAACTCCAAAACCCCAAAACCAAGGAGTCGAAGTTTGGGTCACATTGAGGCTCGGTAGTACCGAGGGGCTCGGTAGCTACTGCAGCTTGGCAGCTCAGGCAGAGAGTTTGGGGCTCTTGGCAGGTCGGCTCGGTAGCTGCCGAGTGACCTACCAAGGGTCTATTTCAACCCAAGAAATCCAATTTTTTATTGGGCTTCGTGCCCAACCTTACACAACCTCAAATTTGCACTTTTTCACATACAAAACATAGATTATATGTCACAACCCAAACTCATGAGACGACTTTGGGCTCATAGGAGATTTAAATTGCGACCTTCACTTCCTTTAATGGAGAGTGGTAGTTGATAACTGTTATAGCACTGTCATATTAAACCAACATTTCAAAATTTTCAAAGAAAACAGTGACACAACACTTATTACAATAGTGCAGCGGAATAGAAAGACAGTTCTAGGTACTAATCAGATTTACAACACATCCTAACCTAGGTATTAACAAAAAGAATCAAAATATCGTATCAGAGTATGAAGAGTCTTTACACTAAAATCACTCGTAAGAGTAGAATTCGTCTTCTTCTTCAAACTCCTCTCTTTCCCTCACTTGATCCTCCATAGCAATGTCCTCTACTAAAGATCCTGAAAAATGTATTGCTAAAAACATAAGCCATAAGCTTGTAAGTATAATGATTTCAGGAATATAATTGTCTATCCTGAGGTTCTTTACCTTTACAGTTCTTTCAATTCTAACTCACAAGGAAATCGAAACAATCAAATGCACGAGGTAATTCAGTTTATTATGCATGTAATGCAACGTAAGTATAAACCTCACTAAGGTGAGCTAGCACACAATTCTATATGCTGTGCAAATGCAAGCTCTGTTAGAGAGTCAATCTAATGTGTTTCCTCCTAATCCAACCACTATTCTGGGGTGTCCCAGCAACCTGAATTTGCCCCATCGTGTACGGTCTATGGGAATATGGCTATTCTACGGATATCGCGTAGTTCTAAGGGTTTTCAACCTAGGAGGCACAATCCCCCCACTTATTTTTTATCAGTGGCCCGCAGACCGAGACTTGCAGCCACCTGCGGTATCCCTTAGGAAAACAGGACTAGCTGTCCTAACTACAGAGGTCCATTCTTATATTTTCTCATCTTGGTCGGAGCCCTCTGGCTGAACACGAGTCTATTGGATTAGCTACTCCTTCAACTCAGTCTAGCCAGTCCCTCTCTAGATGTGATAGTCACATCACACTCATATTCCTTCACGAGACCCCACCTTGAGGTCTCGGAATACAGGTCATCCTCCTAGACCTACTTGAGTCTGGAGTCCATGTTGTGCAGTGAAGTGTGAAGTGGATATGTGCACGCTAACTATTCATACTTTTCATGTACAGGTTGTATTTAAGACTAACTAACACGTACAATCATCCATGCCACCCACATCATCAAGTCATACACTAATCGGTCTAATATAAGGCAATAATCACACTAACACTCTACCATGTGCAATCAAGTCATTATGCATTATGCATGCCTTGGTGTACAGGGTGCATTAAACATGGCATGTGAAATCACCATTCATGTTGTCATATGAAAGAATAAACACTCCACAATTTATCACATCATTCACACACATTCATTCCCATTTCACATACACGTCAAGGACGGATTATACCACATAGATCCAGACTTAGGTAAATTTGTTATTTCTACACTACTCAACCACCCTATAATCACTATTAACCTCCTAGCCTAACTTACAGGTTCAGGGTAGCATTCGGTGTAGACTTTGGCGTACGGAGGCCTCCTTCGGCGACCTACTCGGCGAACTCACCTGTGATTCGGCGACGTTTCCAGGATGCACTTTCTCAGCGACCTCTTCAGTGTTCCCTTCGGCGCACTTAAGCACATCTCGGCGACCCTTTCGGCGAACCCCCTCTGAGACTTGGCGACGATTCCAGTGCCCTTGATTTTCGGCGTCCTCTTTGGTGCATTGAAGCTGCTTTCGACGTCTCAAAGTCTTCGACGGTCTTTTCGGTAGACATTCATCTTCGGCGGAGCTTAGGCGCACCGAAGGGTCTACCCGTGGCCTAGAAATTCAACTCCGGAGCGCCGAGGTGGTCGCCGAACGTCGCTTACAGGGCAAAATAAAGGGTTTTCTCAACCTAAATAGATTCCACTTGGTCCCATACACTCCAGAACATCGTAGAAGTAATTTTAAACCATTCTTAAGATAAATAAACATAAAAGATCTCACATTATAGTCTCAAAATCGAAATGAATGTAAAAATGAAGAAAAACAAGATTCAACACATTATGTTCATGAAATCACAACTTACAACTTTTTCTTCAAGCTCAAATCTTCTTTTCCTCTTTTGAATCTTCCTTTCTCCCTTCCTTTGTTCTCCAACCCTTCTTTCTCTCTCTCCCTCCTTTTCTTTTCTCAAGACACAAATGCCCCTCTTTTCTTTTCCTCTCTTCTTCTATTCTCCCAATGCCACATGGCACCATCTCCTCACTCCATCCCAACCACTTTAATCCTAACCCTCTCTTTTTCCAATTCAATCTAAACCCTCTATTACTAACCACTCCATCCTCACCATACACATGCCGCTCTTTACACTCACATCAGAATAGCTAAACCACTTTATCCCTACCAGGCTTGCTATAGTACTAAGCATGATACACACTAATAGTTCACGTCATAGCAATCACATGGTGGATTTAGCTCCAATTAAAAATCTAACGGTTAGAACATCTTATATTAATATTTTAAACTTACTTAGATACTTCTTAATTGGTTCGGGCCATTACATTATACTACCATACATCAATTCAACATGTCATAAACAAAACCTAAGATCTAAACAGGGATTTACATGTTGGATCCAACCCAAATCTCATGATTCAAAGCATATAAACTCATGTTATCATATCAAAGAAAATAAATCAACATAAACATGGATTGATCACAAATTATCATATAAAAGAAGAAATCTAGATGCATAATCCTACAAAAATAACTACCGTAGAGACTATGGATGATTCCTACCTCTTTTCCAAGCTTTCTTGCAATATAGCAAGAAAAATCATCACTTTCTCTAGCCTTCTCCTTCCTTAGCCTTTCTTCTTTCTTCTCATTTCCTTTTTCAGCAGAAACCAAAAAAAAAAAACCTTCTCTTCTCTCCTTTCTCTTTTGGTCGTGTACTTCCAAAGTGGGCAGTTTTTCACGCACGATCCTATTAGGAAGGTGGATGCGTTAATGGAAAACTTTCCCTCTACACAATGCTGAATTCAAATTGCTTGAAATGACGAAAGTGACCTTACCTCTACAACATGGGCTAAACGACCAGCCCAAATCCCAATCCAACTCATCCTTTGGAGCCCAAGCCCAAATTTGTTGAAATTCATCAAATTACATAAATTACCCACTATTTCTCCTAAGTTGCATAATAGTCCAATTCAGGTAATACTCTTACATTTAATTTCTATGGTCTATTGAGATGATTAAATCATTCAATAAAAGAGTGGGATCAAGGTCACTACAAAACCATTCATGTCTCTACTTTTCATGTCTTTACATAGCGCTCCAATTCTGATAGTTCCATTACTCTTTTTGGTTGCCCCATTAAAGTTCATCTTGATGAGCCCCCCCTATTTGGTGCTTTCCAACAGATGAAAAATTCTTCTTTGTCATCAGTCATAGTCCTAGCATCGTGTCCAGCAATACGGTTTGAATTTTCCTGCAAAGAGGAGAACAATGAGATTGTGTTTTCAATGTGTGTAGGTATCCCTTCAAATAAGAATTTATTTCGAGAGACCCAAATTGACCATAGGAAATTCACGCATGTTGCCGCAAGATTCTTGATATGGTTTGGCTTTTCAGAAATGTTGTTAAATGCCATGGAGAACCAGTCCTTAACCGAAGAGACACTTTGGTAATACAACCTACCCGTAAGCACCGCATACCAAATTGCCTTGGCGAACCAGCATTTGAAGAAGATATGATTTGTAGATTCAAGTTGGCTCAAAAGAAGGGTTGGCACGAACCAAGTTCGTTATCAGAGGCAGAACGTGCCATAAACATTGAAGTAAGGAAGTGGGATAGGTGTCAGCAGAGGAACGTCTGAGGTTCCCCATTTTCAATCAATTGCCAAACGGTTATAGCGAAGGCCTATAAGAAGGGATCCTGCCAGAACAAAAAGGTCTCCGCAGCAAATCAACCAAAGCTACATATAGCTTCATCCCTGATCCCTAGTGATCATTAGTCTAGCATTCTGCAAGGATCCTGATGCACCTACTTCGTCATCCAAACCAGTCGGCCACGGAGGAATCCCAGTCGAGTGTTCTTCAGAACCCCTCTTGATTTTCCCTTGCATGTCGAGTTATGCACCCGCAAAGTAGCTCAGTCGCGTCCCACAGTCGGATCCCAAGGAACCTTTGGAGGTCCTCTCGATAGTCTCTTGCATGCCAAATTGTGCACCCGTGAAGGAGGTTAGTCACGTCCCACAATCGGAGCCCAAGGAACTTCTGGAGTTTTTGTATTTTTCTTGTTTATCTTGCATCTTG
>JAUPMG010105015.1:0-12180 GCA_031762675.1 Pachysandra terminalis | reverse complement strand
TATATATATATATATTTATATATATATATATATATAGAGAGAGAGAGAGAGAGAGAGAGAGAGAGAGAGAGACTCAATGATAAACACTACCTGTAGGAGCCCTTCATGATTCAACAAGAAATGTGATCGTTTCCAATCATCATGAGGTGCAACTGGTTTTCCTGGAGGTGGCGCAGTTAAATCTCCCACCTTAAGATAAGGCAATGGTAGCTGTAAAAGAAGAAAAAATTTCGGCAATTTTTATTTAGTAAACAAATACCCTTCACACATCATCCCCCCCACCAACACACACACACACAAGGCGCTGGGGGGCACTGAAAGGAGTACAGATAGTTTTTTGAGCACTACAAAATTCATCAATTTTTCATTATATGAGATAGGTGTATTATCATGATATTACCCAATCATTCAATGAATATGCACTGTCAATTTGTGTTTTGTCGAGGAAACTGAACAAGGCAATTTTGCATTATATGAGATAGGTGTGCTATCATGATATTACCCAATGATTCAGTGAAAACTAATAGGTTAGCAACAAATAAAAAAATGGGTGGGAGTGTGTAAATTTGCAAACATAAAATACATTGTCAATTTGTAGATGAAACTGAACAACACAATATCCATACTAGAGTGAGGAGATACTTGACCTTGACTTGGTCCACATGCTTTGACAATATGCCAATAGAAGACTTGAGTATGGTACTTCTGTTACTTACTAACTTCTCTCATTCGAGAGTCCGGGACTTTGAGTAGACAGACCATTTTTAAGTGGAATGAAAAGTAAATTATATTACTAATGACAATTTCTGTACACAAGCGACCTAAATGTGATGATTATTGATAATACCACGACCTTAATCACAAGGATCCCATTTAACTGGTAGATAATAAAATAAAAAGTGATCTGAAGTGAAACTTGTACAGATGGGCCTAGCAACTATTAACTCAAAGATTATGCAAGTCAGGCAACACCACATATTTGTGAGATTAGAATCTCAATAAGGAATTAAATATAAGAGAGTGAACATTTTGTTTCGGCAAGGTTAAGTGAAGACCTAATAAGTTGCCCATGAGAATCTGTGAACTGATGCAAGTAAAAGGCTCTATTTAAGGGGAAAACTAAAGAGGAAGAGTTGGTGAGACAAAATTTGGAAACACACAACATAAATGGAGATATGGATTTTGATAGGTTGAATAAAGGACGAGAACTCTTTGCCAGCCCTAGCTAGTTGGGAGAACTTTTTGACTAATTGATTGATCAAGAAGTTAATAAACATAAGCTCATAATTCAGAACAATATTATGAGCAACAAAAGGCACATGTTTCCATCCACTAAATTAAAAATGTTCATTGATCTCAAAGTCAAGCTTAAGAGTGTATTATCTGTTATTGAACAGATTGGGTTCAAAGCAATGACAGTATTTGAAATGAAGGGAAATTCAAATCATGTGGCACCAAAACGCTCCCTTATTACATCTGGTCTGATTTGTGCCCTTATCTGGCATCTTTAAACAAAGAATTTAGTTTAGAGTAGTTTTCCTTCATGTGGAGAATTTTTTTTTTTTGATAAGCCTTCACTGGAGATTTTACTCTTAAAATAAAATACATACAAGGACAAGCAGAAAGCATCAACATTTTCCTCTTGTTTCCTTGTTTCTCTTTCAAAGAAAACCCATCTGACATTAGAAGAATTGCATGGTTCAAAGAAATAATTCAACATTGACAATAAATTAAACAAAACCCCAAATTTATGCAATAAAATAATACTGACCATGGAACGGACGAGTCTCAAGGCACTACGGTAAACCTGCATGTCAAGAAGATTGATAAAAAGCATTTGTTACTGCAGAAAATTGTAAGACTAAATTTTGAATCAAGAGAACTTAAAATATGAAGCAATAATTTTATAAGCTTTTCACAAGTCCTAAGGTTAAGCAATAATCACATAGAACCATACTTTTCTTCTTTTTTTCATCCTTTTCCAATTTTCTCTTACCTATAGAACTAAACTAAGCATGGCTTTCTATTGTCAATATGTACGTTATAATGGCCAGGCATGAATAATCAAACAAAAACAAATCTTTGTGTAAAGTTGGAATACATGCTGCTGTTTAGGGAAGAGAAAATTGTAGGTTATGTGCAATTAAACTTAATACTTCTACAGTTTCATGCCAATAATTTAGACATAATATATGATATATTAGTAATTTATCAGAAAAAACCAGCCAATCAGTATATGACCAAAATCGTTGAATGTATCGTATTAGCTAGGCCCAATAACAATGTATTATAAATGGCCAATTGGCCACAAAAGATGATTATTTAGAAACATAGAAAATGAGTCACATCCATCCCATGATGACTAGATCTTAGAGCTGGCCATGTTGGACAAGAAGTGCCTAGATAAATAAATCTATTTGGCACAATAAAATATACTCATGAATGGATGTTGCTGCCTTGCGGGTAAAAAGAAACAGATAAAGGGAAGTTGATATGCGTGTGTTTTAAATATTAGAGAGATATAGAAGGCTACAAAATTAGTGTAAGCTAAGAATAAAGACCCTAAGAGAAAACAGTATGTAGTGCTGACCGAATAATTTGGTTGCAAGGCATGAGCAGCCGCAATATAAATAGCAGATTGACTGTAAAGCTCATTAGGAGAACCTTCTTTTGCATTGTCAGGTCTACCACCTCTTAAAGTGTCCTCTGCTAATCCATACTGCAAAGTATAAGATTAAATAGATTAATTTATATTCTTAATCAATTTGAATAAGATTGTAAGTGCACGATAAATTTCATATTTTCTACAAAAAAAAAATATAGCATTTGCATTAGACTACCAAAAAAAAAACGATCGTATTTCATGATAATGGATAAAACATATTTTCCAACTACAAAAAATTAAAAAGGGATTGACCTTGAAATTCTAAATTTGGAAAGACAAGAGTATTAGTAAACCAACCAGAACAGTTCCAAGGTTGTAAATTGCTCGATGGAAATCAAATTGCAATTGGATTGCTGCACGGAACTGCCAAAATAATAGAAATTCTAGGAATTATGGAAAGAGCGTACAGAAAAGACATGTTTCAAAAACAAATTAGAGATGGGGGCATGTTTTCTTATTACTTTTATTCTAGATATATCTGTTCCCATGTATTAAAATAAATTCTGTACCTTACTAATCGCAGATCTTACAATTGTCTGCTTTTCCCGTACAGGAACAATTGCACTGAGCTCCTGAAATGAAAAATAAATCAAGTTTTCTAAGGGGGAATCGATATCTTATAACCAGGATGCATACAAAAAAGAACTTTCTGAAGTACTATGAAATAAACACTCAAACAAGTCATCTTCTTCGACAACATGTGTAACAGAAGATACCTGCAGGGCAAGTCCCCAATTGTTAAGTGCCTGTGAAAAAAATATAAGACTTATAGTGAGAAAATTGGTAACAGCTGGAACTGAAAAAATTCAACTTCTTAGCCAGACCATACAAAGCAACACCTTGAGGAAAGGAATGCAAACATGTTCCATAGTTTCAACAGAAAATGAAAAAAGGTGAAGTGAGAAAAATGATAAGAGAATGAAAAATGGTGGAAACAAAAAAGCAGTTCATGAAGCCATAGGACCCAGAGAAAACTACAGTCGTAGTTGAAATTTCTTAACATGTACCTGGGGACTGTTCCAGTTCAACTGAACGGCTTTTTCATAGATTTTTGTTGCCTGAAAATGGGAAAAAGAAAAGAAACAATTCATAATTTCCCCACATAATCCTTTTTTTTTTTCAGTAACAGGATTGAATTTTTCATTCCTCTAATGAACAGATGTAAGAGCGCGCCCCATGTGGTAAACAAAAACAGTAGATTTTAACTTCAGAAAAGTTACCTGCATAGTGAACAAAAAGGAATGAATCATTACCTGATCTTGATTTCAAATTGATTTTCTACTCTAACCTTCTTGTTCCATATTCACAGGCAGAAAACCAGCTTGACATAACCGGCACACAAAAACCAGTGACCCAGATGACTCAGGAAGACATAGGTGGGAACGAGGAGCAATTTACAACTAAAAAAGCAAGGTTATAATTTTCATATAGATGATAAAAAGTTTAGTTTGATTTGGATACTGATATCCATGTTTCCAGATTTCAGCCAATACATATTGGTTTCAGCAAAGACTGATACGAAACCTAAATGTTAAATATCATTGTTACTTGACAAATGCATTCAGAATTCTCATGGTTTCAGCCCATATGTAACAATATCAGATACAAATCAACAGATAGCATCAGTTTCAGTAGGGTTCAAAATCGATCTGAAGGCAAAACCATCTGCACTCTTCAATGTCTTAAGATATAACCTGCTCTTGGCCAGCTTTCTGGCCATCTCAATAATTGACCGAGACACTTCAAGAACAAAATGTTTACTGAAAGGATCGATAGTCGAATCATTCTCAACAAGCGAAACAACTTCCACGAGCCTTTTGTTAGACACAAGGCCAGTATTGAGCGAATCACCTTATACCAAAACAATCAATAAGATTTAGCAACTGTCAGCCTATGAAATGTTGAAAAGGCCTCCTTTTTTTTTTATGACTAACCATCAGAATAAATTAATATCAAAGAGAAAGGTAAGAAAAAGTACACAAAACACAATAAGGACCCGGCACACAAGGTGAGCACCTGGCCAAATAACAGCAAATAATAATACAATAGACACCCCTAAAAGACATGGGGCCAAAACAACAAAAGCAAGGAACCATCACCAATCATCTGTGCCGTAGGTAATCCCACAAATATCACAGCCTCACCACACCATCTATGGCTAATCTATCATCCACCCCATTCTTGGATCTGGGGGTGTGAACAAACGAGGCCTAAATCAGCCCACCCAAGTATCTAGCCATCCTAACTAGGTGAAAATACTGCCAAGGGCAAGAAACCGGCCCAGACATCCAAGAAATCACTAACATCGAATCGCCCTCTACCACTACGTGACGAGAGCCCACACGAACTGCTTCCCTAACTCCCGTGAGGAGAGCCAACAACTCAGCCCTTGTAGAATCGTCCAACTCCACCGGCATTGAAAAAGCGTGAATAATATGGCCTTCATGGTATCTAAATACACCCCCCCCCCCCCCCCCCCTCCCATCGTTGAAGCCCCTGGATTACCTGAAGATGCCCGGTCGAAATTAACTTTAACAACCCCTTCAGCCGGGGGGGAGATACTGATGGAAACGTAAGAGCAACCTTGGACCAACCCATCAATATATCTGACATAGAAATCCCTCTGAAGGCGGGAATAACCATCATCCACGAACAAACCAAATTCAATATAGCATCAATAATCGAGCCTGTCGATCTACCCCTGTCCTATTAAATTCTTGAGTTCCTCTGCCCCTAAAGAACACAGGGACTCACGTGCCAAACCCCCTGATACATCAATCTACCCCTCACCCCCAAACCTGGGAATATCCACTGCATTAATAAGATGCCAACCTCCCCCGGCATGGCCCACTTGACCCTCACGCGATGTAAAAAGAATAACCATACCTCCGTAGCCACCGAACAATGAATGAACAGATGATCGACTGACTCCCCCTCCTCTCTACAAATGAAAAACATATAGGGCGATAACGCACAAGACAACCACCTCCTTTGTAAGTGGTCACAGGTGTTGATCTTATATAGAAGAGCTGACCAGACAAAAGCCTTGACGCTAGGACGAATAAAAGGTCTCCAAATACTACGACGAGGAAAGTAGTTCGGATTAACTATATGTGAGCGGATGACCGAAAAGAATGACCGGACTAAAAAAACACCACTACTACACGGACTCCAAATCCTACGATCCCTAACCTCGGGACCAATAAAAACATCCCCCAAGTCAACAAACAAGGACCCAAGTTCAAGCAACTATGGCAGTCTCGAATCCTAGCGGAATGCTACGTTCCAAACGAGATCAGAAGTAGACCAAGAAAGAACCTCAGACACTAGAGTATCCCTAAGATTGACCATCCTAAAAAGACGAGCATAGCAAACCGCAAGAATGGACTCCCCCCAGCACAGGTCATATCAAAACCGAACCTGAATGCCATCTCCAATACAAAAGCGAACATGATACAAAAAGGATGGAATGATGAAAGAAATATCTCTCCAGATACTGGTACTGGAACATCTAGCATATGGGTTGATGTCCCAGCCATTACTGTGATCTCCGTATTTACTATGAATGACTTTCCGTCACAGTGCATCTGTCTCCCTGCTGAATCTCCACAGCCATTTTGCCAATAGAGTTGTATTATGACAAGCGATGTTCCCCAGATTTAGGCCACCATTCTCTCTCATCCAACACGCTGACTCCCACCTCACAAGATGACACTTCCTATGGCCCCCACCCTCCTACAAAAAGTCTCTCTGCAATTTCTCAAGAAGCTTCACAACCCTGGTAGGAGCTCTAAACAGAGACAGGTAATAGACAAGAATGTTGGCCAAGGCAGCCTTGATTAGGGTGATCCTCCTCAAAGCGATAAATAACCTTTTTTCCACGACGCCAACCTCTCGTCTACATTGTCCACCACCGGATCTCCAAAACTAGGTTCCTTGGGATTCCCACCAGAGGAAGACCTAAATATGTCAAGGGCCAACCCGACACCCTGCAACCTAAAACTGACGCAAACACAGACCCAATCCTAAGTCAATTTCAACCAAGCTAGACTACTCTTCTCCAAGTTAACCTTTAAACTCGACACCATCTCGAAACATCTAATGATGAACTTAATCCAATAAGTTTGGATCTCCTCCGTGTGTAAGAACAATAAGGTATCATCCGCATACTGCAAAGTGAGAGATGCAGACCCGGTCTCTCCCAATCTCAAACCCCGACATCAAACCCAATCCCTCCCCTTTTCTTAAAAAACAACTCAAAACATCTGCCACAAATGTAAAGAGAAAGGGTGACAACGGGTCCTCCTGTCTCAAAGCACAAGACGGAGCCACTTGTCCATGCACTCCATTCCGCAGGAAGGAAAATACGACATTCCGAATACAGCATGAAATCCACCACCTCCATCTGCCACCAATGCTATCACTACGATTCACCCCACATCTGGACCCTAACACAACAATTAAAATGACATCCTTACGCAGCTAAATTTTACAACAACAAAATCATTTTTGTTTTCAAATAGATTTCTTTTCCCGCTCCTCCCACCCCTCCTCCATCCCTCAATAACACAAGAATTTTAATCTATCTCATAAGAATAACTTGTTGACTATAGGCTACTGAAAGATTAAGTTACTGTGAACAGGCTAAAATTATTATATGCCTAGACATATCTCCATAGTTTCGCTATTGGCTATTGAAAAGCAATCCTAATTCCTATATACAGTTGATTTGCTCAGACAAGGAAAGAATCTAATCAAGGATGTATATATTTTGAAAGATTTTGAAGATATCATTAGGGAGAATCCTTTAGATAAGTTGGAATATTGTTCTTGATGGAGATGAAATGTGGGCATAAATGTTTATTTTAGCTAAGCGGGGATGCTTTCCCCTCCTTATACACACAAATATACTGTTGCCAGTAAAAATTAAAAAGAAGGATAACTTTGAGCTGCAATATATGGACATGACACCTGGAGTGACAAGTACAATATTACTGACTTACTATTACTAACAAAAACCAATTAAAACAGCAGAGACACACCGAGGAAAATAAATTTAATAGTAAGGTCAAACCTTTTTCCATAGCTCTTCTGCCTCATTAGTACGACCACGGATTTTCGCCCGATCAGAGATGGCAATAGCCCAATTGTAGAAAGCCTAAAACATTAAAATAGTACATAAACACGAAGTGTACAGAAGAAAACTCCATTTCCTTTTACAAAATAATAATACAAACATGATTGTATGAGGATGCTATGCAGTTGATATAAATCGAACACATGTTACAGTATACAAGTGCATGCATTGATTAGAAGTTAGAATTATATATAATCATCATCTGACAGTGTGACACTTGCGAAACCACCCCTTCTGACATTTCCATTTATGTTCCTTTCAGTATTGCCATCTATAGAAAGCCTAAAACATTAAAATAACACGTAAACACAAAGTGTGCAGAAGAAAACTCCATTTCCTTCTACAAAATTATAATACTAACATGATTATATGGCGATGCTATGCAGTAGATATAAATCGAACACATGTTACAGTAGGCAAGTATATGCATTGTTTAGAAGATAGAATTATATTTAATCATCATCTGACATTGTGACACTTGTGAAAACAATTTCATGCCAACTACAGGAAACCCCTTCTAGCATTTCATTCCATTTATGATCCTTTCATTCACGTAGAAAACAGTGTAATTGTACGGATACTTTTAAAAATTGTTCCATTTATGCATAACTAAACAAAATTGTATGCATATTGAAGGAAAAAATAGAAAAGAACATATAATAATAAAAAATAAAAAATAAAAAAAGAGGACACCTTTTTTTGGGAAAAAAGAAAGAGGACAATTAACAAAAGTTATCTTAACACAAGTCTGAGAAGATCCTTTTTTATTAACCAAATGTATAAAGCAGATGGTAGATAAAACATGCAAGATTATTTATCAAAAATAAAACAAGATTGTACATAAAATATACAAGACCATTTCTGCCTTGCACAAGTACGATAAAATGAAAGCAAACACATGAACATGATAATGTCAAGGTCATAATGATTGAGGATATTATTATATAGGTTCCATACAAACCATGAAGACAATCATAATTCATTCTCTCTTTTTCTCAAGGGGTTCCCACTGCATATCAAAACGATTCAAATTATTAAAGTATGTACGAGATTATCCCTAATAATATGTTTTATTCTAATCACCTCTTTTATTTTCCATTACTTCCTATTCATGATTGTATGAATTATAAGAACAGATGAAATTCTACTGTCACGAGCTGTTTGTTTACAATTCATAAATTACTTTGTTGTGGACAGAAATTTTGGTGACCAATCCTGACCCTTGAGAAGCGTGTAAAAGTATTTTTGATCGCTAATTGAAGCAGATATATTATTTTATTAAGTTGGATAACCTGATATCTCAATACATCGCACATGGGAGGAGTACACATATTGTATAGTTTCTTATCATGCATAACTTTATGAATGTCACTATTCTCATTTCATGCAAATTATACTTTCACTAATATTCCAAGGTCTGATATTATAGGTAGTTACCATGACTATATCAAATTAAAAACTGAGTTCAAAACCATGCTCAGACTTTACAAAGATTCACTGGAAAGTGAATGAGCATACGTACATCATGAAGGGTAGGGCATAGTCGGGTGGCATCGTCATATTTTTTACAAGCCTCCTCAAGCAAAGCATCTTTTGATGGTGAACTAGAATCCGGACCAACATTATCTGCACTTTCCTGCAAGCCAGATTAATATCAGATGGAAAGGCTAATTGTCATTGAAGCACTTTAGAGTTGATAGGATATGCTTGCAAACACAGATCTTTGTTTCAGAATTAAAGTGGAATGAAAGGAACATACAAAGGTAGATAACTCTTTGGCCAATAGTTCATAAATGCATTTCAAAACATACAAAATCAACCAGTAGTTATTAAAGAGAAACCATAAAAGCAATGCATATATAGTGACTGGGGAAATGTATCCAAACCACATGGCTGAAATTGCAGTAGCAAACAGATGCCCGAAGCATGTTAAAGTCTTGCAAGATGGTACTCCAGATGAGTCAAATCAAACCTGAAGAACCAATGCCCAATTGTAGAGTGCATCATAGTCTTTTGGGTTTCTCTCAATTGCACTAGCATACCTACAGAAAATAACAACATGGTTGTTATGGAGAGATTAGAGTCTTCAGTATTTACAATTCGATGTGGTGTTTCATTAATGTTATATGTATGATAGTACCATGATTGAGTTGTGAGCTCTTTGGACTCAGTGAAACTGAAACCCAAGTGACTAAATCAAAAATATAAAACCAATGGAAGAGCAGGGAATATTGTAACAGGTTCATGTAGGGAAAGAGTAGTGGTTGACTTGAAAACATTAATGGTGGGAAAGAATAGTGGTTGAAAACATTGATGATGGGAAAGCTAGTTGTTGAAAATACTAATGATGCCACATAGCATCAGGAGAAAAAAAAGGTTTTATTTCCTTGAGTAGCTGCTATTTAACACCCTCACCTCAAGGAAAGAAAACATAATGGTATCTTGACCACTGAACAGTTTTGGCCACAATAGGGCTTGCATTACGAATTCAGCTAAAGTTTTATGTCTGCTTCATGGCCTAAACATCTAAATTGCTACTAAAGTAGTGGCTGCAGATAAGTCATCTACAACTATATGTTGAGTTACTAAGGATGGCTTTTGGAAGCTATCTAACATGTTAAGATTCAGAAGGATCCAATCCTTAGCGACTGCTGAGCATTTCATTCTCAAAAGTGCTTAGATTGGTTAACAAGGCAGCATCAAGCCAACAAAGAGTGAACACTTCCATGAGACAATATTTCCTGAATATTTATAATTTTCATTGTATTATTATACTTGTTATGTCCTTCCTTTCATATCTGTTGTCACATTCTAAATTCTAGGGAGTGGTAGCTTTGTTTTTCTTTTTTTGGTTTTGTTTTTTTATTTTTGTTTTTTAATTTTTTGTAGTAGCTTTCCATTTATTTGTTCCCCTTTTAAATAAAACCTTGAGTTATCAATAAAAATTATCCCTAAAATGCAAAAACGACGAAACCAAATTTGGAACCTAAGCATCAAAAAGTTGCAAATTAAGTATTGAGAATACTAGCCAATTTTATGTTACAACGAATAGGCATAGGACACACAAAATATTAAGCAAAAAAGACAAGACAAAAAGAAAAAAGAAAGAGAGAAAGAAATAAAAAGAACACTGAACAAAGAGCAGAAACAACCATAATGACCATCTATTATCATGATTTGCCTCAAATTCCCAGAAGGGTGATGTAAAAGAAAATAAGTGGTGCATGACTTTAAATATGATGACAATCTATAACTATTTAGAATTGTGAAATGTAAAGATTAGAAACACTTCATTTAGAAATGAAGGCTTTTCAGTTTTTACCCACGACGAATACAATGTTGCTAATGCCTATGTCTATGTTTGAGCGTCAATGAGAAGATATGGGATTCAAGTTCAATTCCTAAATGTAGGCAAAGTTTGCTGGAGTGTCTATTTAAACTGAGCCTTCGAGTGAAGTTCTTTCCTTTACAAGAGTCAGTTGTTCATGCCACTCCTTAACCTCTTTGAACTATAAATAGCCCAAGGTTAGTTTGGCAACCTGTTCAAAAATTTCAATGACAGTAAAGTCTACCATGTAAATAGGACTGGATGAAAGCCGAGTTGGGAACATAAGACGATATTCTCAAAACTCCATGAAGTAGGACTGCTGGAGTCCCTAGGAAGCACATTTATTACATGATGCAAAATTGTACATCAATTTATTCCTTAATTAGGTGTAAGCTTGTTACAAATGGAAGAACCTGAAACGAACAAAATGTACACAGCATAAAAGTTTGAGGAGTTAAGGTGCAATGCTGGGAACAGAAATAAGTAACGATTGCCAACAAAGATACTTGGTGTTGGACACAGTAACACCAGAAATCAAGACACAAGGACACGGCCATATATATATATAAAATAAAAGAAAAAGGAAAGTTACCAACAGTAGGAGAAAAGTATAGATATGGTACAATAGGAAAAGAATGGAAAACAAATAAGGTGGTTATACCTCTTTGCAGCAAAAGTAAGAATCCGTTGCCGAGAGCGTCCCTCCTCATCAACACCCGTGACACTGTTGAGCAAGTCCAAGGCAACATCACTCTGGCCTGTATATTGTTGTCGCATGCCATGTTGACTGAAACAATATTGGAGGGAAAAAAAAAAGGAATAATGAATCTTACTTTTATGGGGGGTAAAAAAAAGAGCATCATTATTGTAAGAAGAGGGAAGAACATATCTCCTAGGAGAATTCAACCCTTAATGAAGAGATAGGAGAATAAATGGATAAAAGAGAGAAAAAGTAGTACACACCGTCTTTCTTTTGATTATTCAAAATAAATGTTATTGAAAAAAAAAAAAAAAGACAGTACAAATGGAACCAAGGTTCAATCATCAGCT
>JAUPMG010105004.1:0-12180 GCA_031762675.1 Pachysandra terminalis | reverse complement strand
AAATATATATTTGTTCATGTCATTGCATTAAATGAATGAACCCCGCATTGATCATGGCATCCCATGCATACTCATGGATATCCTGATTATTACATTGCATTTGTACATTGCACTTGCTGAGTTCGTAGCTCAAGCCTTCTTTTGCTCCTAACATTTCAGGTGATTACTAGAGGCACGACCAAGACTTCTGCCAGGATTGCTGAGGTGACCCCTGATGCCGCGGACGTAGTTTGATCTTTTGGTCATTTTATATTTTGAGAGGTATGTTGTGAGAGAGGTATAAGAGTGTTGTGAGGGAGTGGTTGACTACTTCGATGACTAGTTGTATTCTATATTACTCAAATTATGGTTGGATGTGAGGCCCATTTAGAGGTTTGGTTTCATTTATTTTATGATGATGTTAGCTTCCGTTGTGGATCTTATTATGCTTATGGATTTCTCTGAGATGTTTGTCGTTTCCACCCTCTTTTTGATGAGTGAGCATGGTTGATCTGAGGGTGATATTCAGGCTTGGAATCCTAGAGTTATGCTCATGTGCATGAGAGTCATGCTCCAGAATACAGGTCGTGACATCACCACTTGACTTTCCCAGTGATAGTCCGTGATCCATCTTGGCTGTGCCTGAATTTAGCATCTTAAAGGTCTTCTAGGTGTTTTCTATTTCAGTCTTGGTTTCTCGAAGTTTCTTTTCCTTTTCAGCGGCAAGAAATTCATATGATTGTAGCCCTCTTCATTACTTCCTTTTCTTTTGTAAGTTTAGCAACTCGCTTTTCTAGTGACTTATTCAGTTTATAGACCTTAATCCACTTGCCGTACATCTCCCTGTACGCCTTTTGGATAGCATCAGTGCTCAGGTCTTCATCATCACTGGTGTTCTTAGACTCAGAATCAGTGTTGACTGATTTGGATTCTTCATCGTCTGCTAGATTTTTTGCTATCTTTGTTGCAACAAATTTTTCAACAACACTGACAGAACCCTGTCTTACCTCCTAGCTTGGGATGAATGCAACATGGTTGCTCACACGCTCTTCATCATCTTCTTGACTGCCATCTGACTCTTCATCACTCCAGGTGATGTTCAGGGATTTACCCCTTTTCTTGAGAGTATTTGCGCACTCAGATTGAATGTGCCCAAAACCTTCACATTCCTGACATTATATTCCCTTGCCCTTTTTCTTAGCATCAAAAGGGTTGGTAGCAATCTTACTCTTTTGAACGTTGTTGAATTTTTCAGAATTAGTGGTTGTATTTCTTTTGTTCATTTTCTTTAGAATTTTGCTGTAATTCTTGGTTAGTAAATGTCACAAACCAACCAAAAAATCCCAATTTCTGAGATTTCTGATTTATTCGTAGCCTTCACCTCATATTTCTACGGGAGTGGATAACAATGGTCAAAACATAAGTGGAAGTTAATTACAGCTCTAGTAAGATACAAGTAACTAAATATACAAAATCTAAAACTGATAATTTCTAAGAAAATGAAACTCTAACTCTAGACAAATACTAAGGTTCTATCAGATTGCTATAGCAAACCAGGTACTCCCTCGTCGACCAAACGCAACAAACTGAAAGGTCCCCCTTTCGACTCCAAACTCCTCAGCTGCCATCTCGACTAAAGAACCTAAAATGATATTGCTAAAGAGCATGAGCTACACTAACCAGTAAGTAAATAACTTCATAATTGTGCATGATTATTTTAGATTCAAGACATTGCTCAATATTTCCAGTCCATACAATAAAAACATCATAAAAAGAGAATATGGATGTGGTCAATTTTTAATTATGCATGCTATGCACCTATATACAATAATCACCTGTCACAACCCAAACCAGTTTAGATCCGTGGATCCATAACTGGGTCGGATTGCGACTCTCACCCCATATTGCTATGGGAGTGACAAGAAATATAAGAACATAAGCGGAAGTATAATACAAAGTTCTAATAAAATATAATATCAATAATTACAATGTCCTTACTTTACGAATTCTAGAAATTAAACTCACTAATCTTTATCATTTATCTTCTAAAATTCTATATTTAGATTCCCCTTCACATAGCTCTCTTTAGTGATCTATCTTCCTTAAATACCTGAAAAACAACAATGTAATATCCGTAAGCCAAAGCTCGTGTGAGTAGACCTTTAAAACAAGGTATTTACTCAACACCTAATGCTACTACAAAATATATAATATAATAAGATGATTTGAAATATATATAATATGATAATGAAATTTGAATAATGAAAACTGATAATGATAAATAAACAGCAACATCTTCTCTCACCAAATCTCACCTTATTCTGTATCATAAGGATATCACATGGTCATTTTATCATGCTATATGCCTAAGTTTATATGAAAATCATATCTTTTGCATCATACCCAAGATAACATCAATAATGTCAATAAGTACATGATAATGAAATATGCATGAAGTCTGGTATTTGAATGACTCAAATCCCCACACTAACCAATCAATTACATTGAGCAAGAATGTCTTCCCCCTATACAGGGTCACTCTCAATGTAAGATATTCTATGTGCGCATCATAGTTTTAAGCAGTTTCGACTAAGAGGGCACAATTCCCCCACTTATTTGTGGTAGGGCAATGCAAAAATCCAAGGTGTCACATAATTAGGACTAACCTCAGTAGAAAAGTGAATAATCAGAATACCGAAAGGTTGACTCTTATGATTCAGATTGGGACTCCCATGTAAGGCATATCCCAAATCCTTTCATCTTACCACAAGTATTTTGAGTCTCATACCTCTCACCTTGGGCGAAATAATTAATAGTCTCTGAATGGACTGAAAATTGATATAACCTGCGCTGAGTCTCAGGCAGTATACATGATAATTGGTTAAAGTCAAAGAAAAGCCTTCTCGGCCAGGATTCCATATGCAACTCATTGATTCAGGTCCGTTTATTAATGCAATGCAAACACAATAACACATCACATATATTCACATCAGCATGATACTAAGTTAATAATAATCACATAATATACCCATAATATATGGTCTGAAGCAAAGGTGCGAGATTATGGAATTATACATAATATAATTTAATATGATAAGTTTCATGGAATTGAGATGCTCACATATAAAGGGCTCTGATGTCATCCAACAAAGCTACGATCTCATGAATAATGCATACAGCAATTTTAAGGATCAAATCTCAAGATAACTAGTACTCAATTTATATCATTAAATTTATAAGGTTCCTTATATTGTTTAGAGGGTTAAGAAGATCATATTAGTTCATAGGAAATCATGGAAAATAGGTTAGGTCAAAGGAAATTTCAATGGCTTGTTCAATAACCAATAGTTAAGGGATGGCTAAATCAGTATAGTGAAGGGTTCAGTATGGTGAAGGGATGGCTCAACTGGCAGGTGCCCGGCAGGATGTCGGCACACCGGTAGGGTCATCCTACAGGTAGTGTGCTGGTCTGGCTCAACCGGCAGGATTCCGGTACACCGGTTGGGCTGGGCTGGTATGGTCTGTGCCAAGGATGCATTAGGTAGGGTCCCGGTGGGGTAAAAGAATACCGGTAGGGTCTGTACAACCCTGCCTGCAGGCTACCGGCACACCGGTTGGTGTCCGTAGGCTGGACAGTAACCTGCCTGTGCCCAAGTAACTAGATTCATCACCCGACAGGATAACCGACACACCGGTTATGCTGTTGGTGCAGGGAAAGTGGATTTAAGGTATAAGAGAGTCTTGGGTACAAAGCACTTAGGCGATAAGAGAGTCTCTTGGGGTAGCTAATCCCTCAACTCATCATTGCTAGTCTCCTCACTAGACGTGGGGTTCACATCATATCACTCTTATTTAAATCACGAGACTCAACCATGTGGCCCCGAAAAACAGGGTATTCCTCTTGACCATACTATGGTCTTGAGTCAATGCTATGCAAGTGGAGAGGTGCACGCTAGCTAAACTGTCAATTCATAGTGTATAGGGTGTAATCACAACCAATATGTGTCATTCATCATTCCCAGATATAATTACAGATCATAGTTTAAGTAACACAACATAGGTCCATTGAAATTAACCATATGAAATTAACTAACCATACACGTTAATGTGTCAAAAGTATCGACAACTAAAAGTGCATTGACCATTCCAAGCCTAACATACATTCTTCACCAACACATGGAACGGGTCCATGGAGAGGCAATTACAAGAACAATCACTTATGAACTCCATATAACATTATGTTTGGCATAAATAGATCATTTCTAAGTTATGCTCAAGTTAAAATCATTCGGAACAATTAAAAGGGAAAAGACTAAATCCCAAAGTAACTCACTCAATATAGGGTTCATGAACAACAACTACACTAAATAATGATAAACTAGTACAAACAACATCAAATCCAATTTAATTAGGTTAGGACATGTTTATATGTGACATTTTAGTAAAAAGGGACAATCAAGGTGTTTCGGTGCACCGAAGTCAGCTTTAGCACCGTCTTCTGTTCGCCTAACTGAGATTCGGCGACCATTCCAGGGAACTCATTCTCGGCGACCACTTTGGCGCCCTTTTCGGTTCGCCGAACAGAAAATTTGGGTTGACACCCCTACACAAAAATGGTCATAACTTTGGGTTCACAACTCAAATTAATCGCAAACTTATTTGTTGAATCCTGAGCTCAGTGGACTTCTCCGTGAGCCGAGAAGGTCACCGAAACAATTCTGGGTGCTAGGTGAAGCCTTAGGCACCCTGGGGAGGTCGCCGAAAGTCGCGAACTAGCCAAATCAAAGGGGCTTCACTCCAAATGAAGATACGACAAAGGGGAAACAATATTCATGCATTATCAAGTGAAATCCACTCACATTCCATCCCAATAACATGGTTCTTCCATAACATACCAATCAAGACATTCAAATCCATTCATCAACATTCAAAAACATATATGAACTAGAAAACAGGGAGAAACAAGCCTAAATCTACTTTAAATCAAGAAAAAAAATGAAGATATCTACTTACCTTGATGATATGCAAGAAAATCCAAGAAATACAAAAGCAATTCTTCAAGCATGCAAGACCCTCTTCTTTCTCCTTCAAGCTGCAAGCAACCAAGCTCCCAACCAAAAGAATCATGAGATTCTTCCCAAATGATACAAACAAAGAGACCCATGTCTCTTGACCCAACACAAACCAATCCTAGCCCTTCAAATCTAACAACTCTAATCTAGACCCTAGGATTAGAATGGTGGGTGAGAGTTGGGATCTCACCACCAACTCTCTCTCTCCTCAAATCCTAGTCACGCAAACTAGCACACTAGATCACCACTACACAAACAAACACAAAATCTAAAGTAAATCCTAACCACACATCAAAATCTTGATCTAGATGATCGAACACAAATCAAACTTTAAAAAGGGACATGCTACTGTGTATAGCAACTAGGCCTAAAATGCACAACACAAACGATCTCATGGTCGGATTTAACCTGATCGGCGATTAAAACAAAAAGAAGAATTATCACATGGTTTAAAACATAAATATGCACAAATCAAAAGGATAAAGCCGACACATTATATTATTTCCAATTTAACTGGTATAGGTTATCTGACCCATTCTGCTTCCTAAGTTAAATTGGCTGACCTAATCTGTTTTAATGATTTAAGGAATCTCTAGTGTCTTATGGAATTAAAAATTTTAATTTTTCTAAACCGAATTAATTAGTGAAATTAAATTATCAATTCATCAAATTACCATTTTACCCTAAAATTTCAAGACAAGATTTTTAGAGATTTTTCAGGTTATTACATTCTATCCTCCTTAAAAGAATTTCGTCGTCGAAATTAATCTAAGTGATCTATTAAGTTAGGTTTCTAATCTTATTGCTCAAGTGCTTATTATTAAATTGAAACCTAAGTTAAAAATTTTTAAGTACACAAGATTAAACTAACCAAGATCTTCATTAACAATACAAGCATGCACTAAAGTAAAACACCGGACTATCACTCGTCTATATACTGTAAAGGGGAAACTAAAACACACCACAAGCATTACATTTGAAAAGTTAAAACGCCTAAGGTAAAAAAAAAATTATATTTCAAAAAGGAAAACATTCGAAAACTTCACGTCAAATGAAAACATTTAAAGGTATCTCGAAGGAAATCATCAATATCATGTGTTCAAAATTCTAGTGATACGAAAATGAAACGAAAAGAGAAATTCATTAACATTTACAAGTATTAGGAAGAGGGAAACCATTCAACCTACATACGCTGGAATGAAGTGCTGACACATACATCCAAAACAAATACAACATGTAAAAGCATAAAATAATAAACAGTTATACTGAAAAGAGAATGACTAGCAGCTATGTAAATAAAATAAGGACATAATTAACTCATAATGTAGAAAAATACAATTAAAAAAAAAAGGCGTAGTAAAATCATTAGTATGAAAAACTTATTTTCATTGAGAAAAAGAATGCAATAAAAGGTTGATAGTATGTATGTGTAGATATTAGTGATCTGTGTATTTAAACAAGGTAGCATATGTAATCACATAATATATATAAAACTATACGTGGTGTGTGGTCATCAATATTGTTGAGAAGATTTATGGTGAACAACAAAATAATTGAAGTGTTAACGAATAAATGAAAGTACAAAATTGTAATCGCGAAAATACAGACGAAATCAAATAAATAAGAACATTTTAAAGAGTTCCAAAGGCAAGAAAAGAATGTGACTAATTGCATGTGTTCAATTCTAAGCACACAAGGTAAAACAACACAATATTTATTAACTTCAACAAACATTACATATAAGAAGCACATTGCATGATTACATTATAAAGGGAGGAGCCAATACAGGGTACCCAATAAGCATGCATATGATAAGCAAGAATTTAAAGTTTAATACACAGGGAGAAGAAAACCCAAAAAACATGCGAAAAGGAAAACATTACAGCTGGAAAGTAATTGTACCATCTAAAGAGTGCCCTCGGAAGGAGCAGATCACAAAGAAGACCAAGGATAAAGATTCTAAAATTAAAATGTTTATCAAAATATAAGAAGTCACATATCACATCAAACCATACAAACAGATATTTAAAGATTGATTAGATGAACACAGAGATTCATTAGGATATGGGTCTCGGTCCGGATCCGGCACGAGTAGTGACTTCTACACACTTTGATCCAATTAGCAACTTGGTGTGATTATATAAAATGTTATATACATAGTAAAGTGATGTGATTAAATAATTTCATATTATTATCATCTTTATTTATATAATCTAATTCCTACCAAACTTTCAAATTCCTCAGTCTAATGCATTTACAACTACATTAACCTTAAAATTTGAAACTTTGGTAGTATTAGAGTTCTAAGTACTTTAAATAAATTTAATTAGCAAACATAAGCCTTAGACTATCACATCCTTTAATAACGTGATAATCCAGTATACTTAACAGAGACATCATCCTAGTAGCTTCTACCTAAGGATTCTCAGAAACAGTTGTACTTCCTATCCCCAATTATCCATCCGGAGTCGCTAATTAGTACGCACAAACAACAACCATCGCTCCTCACAACTCGCATCCTAGAGATATTTAATCCCCTTAACCCCTACAAGTCCTAAACTTAGGGTCAACCTACAAAATCCTAACCTTGAGTCCTATGAAAATCTAAACACAGTTACTTAAGTCTTAGAAGAACATAAGCTCTGATACCACTTTTGTCACGAACCAACAAGAAAATCCCAATTTCTGAGATTTCTGATTCATTCGTAACCTTCATCCCATATTTCTATGGGAGTGGATAACAATGGTCAAAACATAAGCGGAAGTTAATTACATTTCTAGTAAGATATAAGTAACTAAATATACAAAATCTAAAACTGATAAATATAAGAAAATGAAAGTCTTAACTCTAGACAAATACTAAAGTTCTACCAGAGTGCTATACCCAACCAAGTACTCTCTCGTCGACCAAGCTCAACAAACTGAAAGGTCCCCCTTTCAACTCCAAACTCCTCAGTTGCCATCTCGACCAAAGAACCTGAAATGATATTGCTAAAGAGCATGAGCTACACTAGCCAGTAAGTAAATAACTTCATAATTGTGCATGATTAATTTAGATTCCAGACATTACTCAATATTTCCAGTCCATACAATAAAAAGATCAGAAAAAGAAAAGATGCATGTGGTCAATTATTAGATATGCATGTTGTGCACCTATATACAATAATCACCAAGGTGAGCTAACAAACAGACTAGTATGCAATGCAGAAATGCAATCTGTCAGTATGTACAAGTTGGCATGTTTTCCCCTGATCCAGTCGCTATCCGGGGTATCCCAGCAACCTGAATGAACCCCAAGATGTTCTAGCAACCTGAAATCATCCCCCATCGTAACGGTCTAAGGAATAGGACTATTCTATGTGTACAACATAGTTTTAAGGGCTTTCACAATCGTCCCACCTTATTTTTTATTAGTGGTAAAATATCGAGACTTGCACCCACGTACGGCTCCCTCAGGAAAACATGGCACTTGACATACTACATAGGTCTCTCTCTCTATGATATCACATCCAAGCTTACACCAACGTGCGGATCCTTGGGTAATATCCTCTTCCAAGCTTACACTAAAGTGCGGATCCTTGGCGTACAAAGCACTTAGGCGATAAGAGAGTCTATTCGGGTAGCTAATCCCTCAACTTGTCCTTGCTAGTCTCCTCACTAGACGTGGGGTTCACATCATATCACTCTTATTTAAATCATGAGACTCAACCGTGTGGTCTCGGAAAATAGGGTACTCCTCTTCACCATACTATGGTTTCGAGTCAATGTTGTGCAAGTGAAGAGGTGTACGGTAGCTAAACAGTTAATTCATAGTGTACAGGGTGTAATCACAACCAATATGTGTCATTCATCAGTCCCACATATTATTACAAATCATAATTTAAGTAACACAACATAGGTCCATTGAAATTAACCATATGAAATTAACTAACCATACACGTGTCAGAAGTATCAACAACTAAAAGTTCATTGACTTTTCCAGGCCTAACATACATTCTTCACCAACACATGGAACGGGTCCATGAAGAGACAAGCAGAAGAACAATAACTTATGAACTCCATATAACATTATGTTTGGCATAAATAGATCAATTCTAAGTTATGCTCAAGTTAAAATCATTCGGAACAATTAAAAGGGAAATGACTAAATCCCAAAGTAACTCACTCAATATAGCATTCACGAACAACAACTACACTAAATAATAACAAACTAGTACAAACAACATCAAATCCAATTTAATTATGTTAGGACATGTTTATATGTGACATTCTAGTCAAATGCGACAACCAGGGTGTTTCGGCGCACCTTTCTACGCACCGAAGTCAGCTTCAGCACCCTTTTTGGTTCGCCTAACTAAGATTCGGCGACCATTCCAAGGAACTCATTCTTGATGACCACTTCGGCACCCTCTTCGGTTCGCCGAACAGAAAATCTGTGTTGACACTCCTATACTAAAATGGTCATAACTTTGGGTACACAACTAGGATTCGTCTTAAACTTGTTTTGTTTGATTCCGGACGAAAAGAGGAATCCGGAAATACCAGATTTGTTGAAGTGTGAGCTCGGTGGACGTCTCAGTGAGCCGAGAAAGTCACCAGAACAATTCTAGGTGCTAGGCGAAGCGTTAGGCTCATTGAGGAGGTCGCCGAACGTCGCGAACTAACCAAATCAAGGGGGTTTTCACTCCAAATGATGATACAACAAAGGAGAAAAATTATTCATGCATTATCAATGGAAATCCACTCACATTCCATCCCAATAACATGGTTATTCCATAACATACCAATGATGACATTCAAATCCATTCATCAACAATTCAAAAACATATATGAACTAGAAAATGGGGAGAAACAACCCTAAATCTACTTTAATCAAGAGCAAAAATGAAGATATCTACTCTACTTACCTTGACGATATGCAAGAAAATCCAAAAAATACAAAAGAAATTCTTCAAGCATGCAAGACCTTCTTCTTTCTCCTTCAAGCTCCAAGCAACGAAGCTCCCAACCAAAAGAAACATGAGATTCTCCCCAAATGAGACAAGCAAATAGACCCATGTCTCTTGACCCAATACAAACCAATCCTAGCCCTTCAAATCTAACAACTCTAATCTATACCCTAGGATTAGAATGGTGGGTGGGAGTTGGGATTCCCACCACCAACTCTCTCTCTCCTCAAATCCTAGCCACACGAACTAGAACACTAGATCACCACCACAGAAACAAACACAAAATTTGAGGTAAATCCTAACCACACATCAAAATCTCGATCTAGATGATCAAACACAAATCAAACATTAAAAAGGGCCATGCTACTGTGTGTAGCAACTAGGCCTAAAATGCACAACACATACAATCTCATCATTGGATTTAACTCGATCGGCGATCAAAACAAAAGGAAGAATTATCACATGGTTGAAAATATAAATATGCACAAATCGAAAGGATAAAGCCAACACATTATGTTATTTCCTATTTAACTGGTAAATTAGGTTATCTGACCCATTCTCCTTCCTGAGTTAAACTGGCTGACCTAATCTGTTTTAGTGATTTAAGGAATCTCTAGTGTCCTATGGAATTAAGAATTTTAGGTTTTCTAAACCGAATTAATTAGTGAAATTAAATTATCAAATCATCAAATTACCATTTTACCCTAAAATTTCAAGTCAAGATATTTACGAATTTTTCAGGTTATTACAGTAAATCAAGAGATTCAGACATATCTTCTTTGTCATCAGACTCGTCTTCTTCAATGGGACTCTGAACTTCATCTTGAAGAGCATTGCTTTTCTCCTTCTTATTTTGCTTCAGATTCATCTCGAAGGTCTGCAACGAGCCCATCAATTCATCCAATCTCATAATGCTCACATCTCGGGCTTCTTCAATAGCCGTGACTTTGTATAAAAACCTTTTTGGCAGTGACCTTAGAGTTTTTCTCACAAGTTTTGTCTCCGAATAATTTTCTCCAAGGGCAAAGGCTTCATTAGCTATGTCACACAACTTAAAATTAAAACTAGCAATGTTTTTATTCTCATACATCCTCAAATCTTCGAACTTGGTAGCCACCATCTGAGGCTTTGAGAGCTTTACGGCCGTGGTTCCTTCATGAGAAGTCTGCAAGATATTCCATGCATCCTTGGCTAATTCACACGTAAAGATAAGCTTGAATTGATTTGCATCAACACCATTGAAGATGGCATTCAAGGCTTTTGAGTTGTTGTTAGCCGATCGGTCTTCATCAGCAGACCAAGTCTCCTCAGATTTGGGAATAACGTTTCTCTCAGTGTCAGTGGTGGTACGATGAGTCCATCCAGTCAGTACTGCACGCCATGTTGTTTCATCAATAGCCTTGATGAATGCTTTCATTCGAGCTTTCCAATACGATTAGTTCGTTCCATCCAACAGTGGAGGGCGTGAAACAGATCCTCCTTCTTTCAAAAAATCCATTGCCTGCAAACACAGATCTTCTTCCAAAATCTCACCAAACTTGTTAGTGACTCGCTCTGATACCAATTGTTAGATCCGGTTCTAACAATTAATCAAATTATTGTTAATTATTAGATTAATTGAATCATCTAAAGCATAATCAGATAAGAACACAGGCAATTTTTACGAGGTTCTGTAAAAACCTACTCCTCGGGGCCACGTCCAGATATTGAACAATACATTAAGTTATCAAGATTACAATCACTAATCAAACTTATACAAAATGAAGACACCGTCTTTATACCTGTCGCCGTCGTGTTGAATCCACTTCTTGAATCTGTTCAGCAAGCACCACTCGTCTTTTATGTCAGCATAGTTGAACTCCCTTCAATCCTGTAATGACTTGAACTCTTTAATTAGGATTTTTTCTTTTTTTTTTTTATTATTTTCTGTATTTTATTTCTTGTGTTTAGTGGAGTAATTAGTCTTAGGATTTATTTATTACCTTTTATTTATTGTGGGGGTTAATTCGTTATTATTAATAGTTGGGGGTTATAAGAGTGGGAATTCAAAAAGTTTTGAATTTGAGTTCAACGCATGGATTGCGTTGAACTAGTCGTGGGGGCTGTTGTGAGGTGGTGGCTACGTGGCTGGTGGAGTGGAGAGTCGTGTGTGTGTTGTGAGAGATTGTAGGGGGAGAGGT
>JAUPMG010104993.1:0-12181 GCA_031762675.1 Pachysandra terminalis | reverse complement strand
ACAGATAATTCCAATAATTCATTCATATATTATAACTGGGAAAATAAAATACTTTCAAAGGTTCAGGTCATTACATCATAGGCTGGCCCATAAAAAGGATGGCTACCACCTATTAAGGTAGAAGCCGATTAAGGTAAAGACAGTTTCAGGTTTACTAGGGTTCTTAGGTTTTAAAAATGTAAGTCACCCTTCTTAGTGGGGCTCACATGTGGACAAGTGCCAACCTAGTGTGAGGTTAACACGAGGTTTATAGGGAAGGGGATCGCAGAAGATCCACATCCCACTAAGAAGGATGGCTTACACTTCTAAAACTCTAAGAGATCTAATGAATCTGAAACTGGCTTCTACCTTAACCGGTGATGACCACCCATTTTTGTGGGTCCGCTTGGGGCAAGTGTCAACCTTGTGTGAGATGCAGACAAAGTTCACACAACCAAGGTTCACATAAGATGTTCATCCATAACCTGCTACCCATTGGATGCAGATCTTCTGTGAAACTCAGTTATGTGAATCTCGTGTGAACCTCACACGAGGTTGTATAAGTTTGGGGTGGGTGGCAGGTTGGATCACAAATTCGTAGCTCTAAATTAGTGAAAGCAACTAGTCCTCAAAAGAATGCAAAAGTCTCTCTCTCTGGGGTTAAAAGTGTGTGTGTCTCTCTCTCTCTCTCTCTCTCTGATGTCAAAAGTGTCGTCATAGTGCAAGCAAAACAAAAGCAAGCAATCGCTCTCATAACCTTACCTAATCCAAGGTTATATAATTGAAGTGGAATGGTGGAATTGGAATCAAAGATATATAAGTCTCCAACCTAGCCTGACTCACTAAATTGACATAGAACCTTACCCAACCCCCCATCTACTACCTAAACCAACAAATGAAATCCAAATACTTTCCCTCTACTTCATGCCTCAATGCCAAAACCAAATCTAAAGCCACTTGCGTCTGGCTTTAGATGGAGTGTAGGAATAGGAGAGTCGAGCAATTCCTTCACTGGCCCTTGGATCCCTATTAATCTACACTTTTACTACTTCCTTGACACTTCCCCATTTTGATATACATTCTGTTCATCTAATCAATCATGCTCAAAGAACCTGGAATATTCAACCTTGTTCTATCCAAAATCTTATACCATCCAATATCCAATGTCCTTAAGCATTACATTTAAGGTTGTAGACGACTCGAATCATGTATCTTGATGTACTCGAATCTAAATCTGCAGCGGAATATCTCAATTGAATTAAAAAAATGTCACACATCAAAAGATGTGATTATTAGAATCACATACAATATTTGCATTTTCAAACGATTAGATTTCTATATGAGAATCTCAATAGCAAGATCAGATCTCTAGAGGAAGAAGAGAGATGAGAGGAGATGAGAGATTCTCTAGGGCTGGATTCTCCAAAACGTGAATAGTATTTTGGATAGGGAGGAGGAGTCTTCTACATATAGAAGATTCTAACTCAACTCCACCTAGGACGCTATCTCCTAATCTTATTAGAAGATGGAGTCTAAGTCCCACTTGGTCTCATATCAAGTATGGACATCCCTTTAAGTGGGGACTCGAGTCGGCCCGAACAGGTCGGCTCATCATGTAAATCCAACATCTCTTACTCGACCATAGTGGGCACTTAGTGTGCCTCTCTCTCATGTACATTTTATCTTCCTATCATGGATACTAATCATACAAGTCGTTGAGCATGCAACCAATGAGCAAAAAATAACAAGCGAGCAACTCCATATCAAGTTTCATAAAACTGACATAGAGATGCACTCTCAAAGGTTTCGTTATGCCCCAAACTTATTGGGCCATATCGAATTGAGTAATTCTAATCCCTCATTAGCACAAGCTTAGATTTCTATACTTAACTACTAGATTCATGTTAATGTGTTCATTTAAAATAATCCATATAGTCTACATATATATCAGATACATATAAGTAAAAGATGTGAAACACCATATGATAATTTTAAAACATGAGCACATATCTCTATGAATTCTATCTCTCTAAATGTGATGCCAAATAGTCTTCCCTAAGCCTCATGCCATTTAGCTTTGACCTAATTGCTTTCCTAGACAAACCCCCGTTAGACTGTATGATGCATGGCCATAGGAAAGTGAGCTAGAGTAGCGATCATCAGATCTAACTTCACAATATGATCAAAGGTAATAAAGGTATAAGTTGATCCACTATAGGATTATCCTGATCTCACACAACAAGGAAATAGTGATCCATTCACTTGCTCTCAAAGAAAACGTCGCTAATAGCACATATGGTATGCAACACATGCTACAATGGATCTTTAGACCCAGCCAAGAGTATGTCAACCTCTAACACCGTATGGATCTTAGTCTAGTCGTAATCTATGCGCTAAACTTGAGCTCCTTAATCCAAGTCATAACTCTCAAGCACCTTGATTAAGGTTCACTCTAAGATCATCCTGACCTCACACGACATGGAAATAGGGATCCATTCACTCGCTCTTAAATAAAACGCCTCTAATAGCACATATGGTATGCAACACATGCTACAATGGAGCTTTGGACCCAACCAAGAGTATGTCAACCTCTAATACTGTACGGATCTTAGTCTAGTCACAATCTATGCGCCTAACTTGAGCTCCTTAATTCAAGTCACAACTCTCAATCGCCTTGATTAAGGTCTCACATCCGGATTCATTAGGTTATATATGATTCCCTAAGGAATATCATCATGGCTCTCTCAGGGTGACATATAACTCATAGAGTCCTCTAAATGTCCCTGATGATACAAGCCCTCTAAATGTCTCCATCCTGTTAGCAATGCATGCGTCAGGGCTGGTCGTTGTGTGAGAAGCTGACCACTAACCTGGTGACATATCGTATCCATATGCTCATAATATGGAGGTAATGTGTGTAATACATAATCTCACACCTCATGAAAAGATAAACTCTATTAAATTCTTACACATAAAATATAAATGTAATTTGAGATGTTTACATAACAAATGTAAATAAAAACTGTACTACTTAACAAAAATCACAATCTACGTAATCCTATCTCTTTTACATGAACCTTAAAAACTTTTCTAGTTAGAGATTTAGTCATTGGACCAATTGTCATCTGCTAAGTAGGGATATGTGCAAGAGACATGTCTCCATGTGTAACTCTGTCTCTGATGTAGTGATATCGAATGTCGATGTGCTTCGTGCGGCCATGGTATTTGGGGTCCTTGGCGTAGGCCAATACTGCCATACTATCACTATAGATGATGATCGACTATAAGAATCCAACAAATTCAATAGGGAAAATATGTAAATATATAAGAAATTAGGGAGTAATTTAAATTTTTTAGTAAATTAGCTAACATGTTTGACTTTGACTAAGTTGTGATTGTTGGATTATACTATAGGAGACTAAGTGCAACACATACAATTTTAACTCTCTTAAGTTACAATGTATGGCTAGGATTTCATAGGAATTACTAATCTAGTCTAAGGGCTTAGAACTTAGATAAGCTAAACAATAATGCTAATTAAATTGGGAGTCCTAAATTAAACCTAAACTAATCAAATGTTATAAGAAGACATTAGCTGATCATGTGAATCATATTTTCAAAAATTTGAGAAGAGAAGAAGTGTAGTAGTTGTACAAGGTGCTTGGAGGATTCAAAGGTGAAGAATTATAGAAGATTTAGCTTTTAGAGAAGAATACAATAGCATTCTACTCAACACTATCTACAATTCAAGGTAAGAATTCAAATAAAATACTATTTTCGATATGGTATAGGTATACATGTCATGTTCTATGAGTACGACATTGCCTAAACATGTATAATCTTTACTTTTACCATGAAATCATGTATATTCATGTTCATAAAAAATTCCGAGTTTTATATATGTGAAGTGGATTATAATTCTATGAAGTCTTAAAAAGTATGTTGAATGGATTGTTTTGTATTAAAAAACATGGGTTTTTCTAGGAATTGTGTTTCGTAATGTGTGATATACTTAGATAATTGTTTTCATGAACGTATGTGTGAATTTTCTAGAAATCTTCTAGGTTTTACATGCTTCGGTATACCCCTTGGCATATTGGCACCTAATCGAAATTTTCTGGGTTGCTTTGGTTAGTAGTTCTATAGTGACTCGGAACCAGAAAAATAATAAAATTAATTAATTTCTATTATTAGAAGAATTAAACAACCTAGAAATACAATTAGAACTCTTAGGAGATATGGGTGTGTCTATGGCTAGCAAAAAGAGGGCTAGGAACTACAAGTTATAGGATAGGAAGCTTTAGTCAAAATATTTTAGAACTAGAGGTAAAATGAGAACATGAGCAACCTAATTGGTCCCTTGGATCCAAGTTACAGACTTGGTCATTTGGCCCATGAGGAAGGCTCTAGAAGGATTGATTAGGTAGGATGAAAAGTAAAATAGTAAGATTAAAGTAGGAAGGAAGTTGACTAATATAGATAGGGACCAAAGAAGCAGCAGCTCTAAGAGGGGATTCTTTTCTATCTTAATGAGGAATTCAAAATTTAAATTTGAACAAGGGAATGATCGAAAAATCTAAAGAGGAGGGAGAATAGACCTAGTCAGTTGGAGGAAAAAGAAGAAAGAAGGAGAAAAGGGTCTGAGATTGGGAAAAAGAGGAGAACCAATAGGAGGAAGGTATAGAAAGAAAAATGAAGAAAAAGGTAAGAGGAACAAAGGGAAAAAGGCAATGTCCAAGTCCTAAAAGTTGCGAAAAGGGGCCCTAAAGAGGAGGTAGGTGATTTCCATGGTTTATACGATGGTTACACTCATAGGAATATGATAAACCTATTAGAATAAGCATCTAGATTCCTTGTTTTACATGAAAATATGTGTTGATCCATGTTTTAGATTGATTTATGTGTTTAAGCTATTATGTGATGATGATATGAGTATATGGTAGTGGATCATGTGATTTATTCTAGATTTAATATGTGAATCCATGTTTAGATGCTAGATTTGATGTGTAACATATTATTGTCAATGAATGGAAATATAAGCATTGATTTTGAATGAGAGAAGTGTATTTTTGGGTTTGAAAGAGGTTGGGCATGAAGCCTTAGAGATTTTAGATTTTTTGGGCTAAATCCGAACCTCGGCATGTCCCTCGGTCCTATCGAGCTAACCTCCCGAGCATCCCAAAGTCGCTGGCCTTCCAACTGAGCTCGGGGAGAAGCTGAGAAGACCCACCGAGAACCTTGGCAAGACCTTCGGTTTGACCGAGCTTGCTGTTGTGCCCCAATTGACCCCATTTTTCATGGGTAGTGAGGTTTAGGTGATTATATGTTGTGTGTGGTGGTATTTTGTGGGAAATATATGTGTAGGAGATTTGATGCAATTAAAGGGCCGAATTACCCAGTTTGCTGTGTGATGCGATCCTGTGTGATGAACTACGACATGTGATGAGGTTCCTAGTGAAATCTACATGAGATATGTATAGTGGTACGACATTGGGTGAATATAATCTAAGGTATGAGAGATTACTGGTGTATGGTATGTGGGTCCTATATGAGCCTTGTGTGGAGGTGATGTGCTTATGAGTGATGCTAGATGCATTCACTGGTATGGAGGGTTTAAAGAGTGACTTTAGAAGAGCTCATTGTGTGATGAGTATGGAATGATCCTAGAGTACTGATCATTGTTGGATTTTAGAACTCTTTAGATAAGAGTGATTGAGATGGTTGTTCCTCGCTTAGGGTTATATCCCCAAAAAGGAAGATGGTGGTTTCTCCATTGGGTTAACATCCCTTGAAAAGAAATGGTGAGATGGTGTATTTCTACCATTGGGTTAGCATCCCTTGAAAAGAAATGGTGAGATGGTGTATTCCTACCTTTGGGTTGTATCCCTAGAAAGGAAGACAATGATTTCTACCATTGGATTAGCGTTCTCTGAAAAGAAATGGTTAATGAGATTTCAGTACTCTTTAGATAAGATGATCTGATGTGGTTGTTTAAGAACATTCATAGGACAGTGTTTCCTAGAGGAGATGTGAAATGATTCTATAGTTAGGCTTGGCCTAACACCCCCTTCTGCATTCATTTCATCTCATCATAAGCATTACATCATAACTTCATATTTCATTTGCATTCTTGACTGTGAGTGTCATTCCATCATTTGTGTGCTCATGTTTTGTTCATTTGCATGAATTCCATAACTATGTGTGATGTATGGTTGTTGATTGGGTTGCGTTGTGATGCATGGTTGCTGATTGAGTTGTGCTGTGATATGAGGTTTACTGATTTGATTGTTGTGTGAAGTGAATGGTAGATTATAAGGAATGTTACAGTATGGAAGGAACTGTGAGAAATGTTGGCCTTGTGAGAGATTAGGTGTATCATGACAGAATTCATGAGGATATTGGTGTTTGAGCAAGTTGTGTATGTTTATGGTTGTGGTGGTATGTGAGTGAGTATAATGATATGACAATGATGTGAGTTATGACATGTGAATACTATGTTCATAGTTGTGGTGATATGTGAATGAGTATAATGACATGACAACAATGGGATTGATGATTTGTGAATGTTATGATATTGAATAGAAGACTGTAATGTTTACATGATTACAGTTATGAGTGTTTGGTAAGGCTTGCATGAATTAATGTGATTTATTATATGACTATGAAGGTAGTTGTTGTAAATTCTTTGGATTTTCCTATTGAGCCTCCAAAGCTCACCCCTATGTTAAAACAGGTTATCCTCTAGAGTGAAGATGGACCTGGAAGGGAGATTGATAGCTGGATGTGATTGAGACTTTGAGAACTATTATTTGCTACTTTGAATTATGATTATTTATGTTTTGACCCCAAGTGGGCAAGGATGATGTAATTTTACTTTTGTTGGATTATTTTACGTTAGATGGATTGGTAAGGTTTTAATTTAATGATACTTCCGCTGAATATAGTTATGCTTTGTTGAACCATGAGTTGGTTTGGTTGGTTTGACCACATCCATGGGTTCGATTCGAAGGTCATTCCCTTGGAAATGCTCAAGATTACATATCTCGGATTCGGGGTATGACAAGTTCGAAAATCCGAAAGTCTTCTGAGTTTTGGTAGGTCTTGGGTTGATCCACCAAAGGGTGTTCAGCTAACCAAGAACCCTACCGAAGCTCTATGATTTTTTTTTTTTGATGTATTTTGGTTGAGCAACCGAAGATAGTTTGGCAGACCGAAGGGTCAGCCGAGCAACTTTGAAAGATTGTCAGTGTGTAGGTCGGCAAACCGAGGATTTGGACAGTGGTCCAATGAGTATACAAATTTATGGTGAACTATATAATGGTTGGATTAGAATGCATATGAAGTTGGAAATTGAAATTAATAAGTGTTTTGCATAATTTGTTCATTTAGGGAACTATGCCTATGTTTGCTTAATATGTGTGATTTTGATTTTGATTCCAATTCATCTGAGGCATATTTTATTTGTAATTAACTTGTCCTATTACACTTGCTCATACACTATAATGTTTGCTTAGTTAATTGCATATGTCACTTTGCATTTCAAATGCCCTGAAGCATTGAGACTTTGGCTAAGTCTAATGCATTGCTTGACTCCATATTTCTTTTGTTTTGAGGAATTTATGGATATAATTGAGAGGTATTGTAATAAGAAATTTTGATACAAGTGAGGAAGTCTCAGAAGGACTGTATATTGCATGTGTTAAGGGATTAGCTACCCCAATAGACCAAACTTTATTCTTTTCTTGGTGGAGAAATATTTGTCTTGTAGAATAAATGACTGAGTGAAATTTTGTTAGTAGATCGGGTAATGTATGATCCACAAGGAAGAGTTCATAGGTGATGCCCTGGGATACATCCCCGTGATAAAAAATAAGATGTGGGGATTGTGTCCACTGGGTAAAAGGTCCCTGAAACTGTGATATACACCTAGAATAATCTCCTATTTATGGCTCTGTATAGGGGGCATGGTTCATGACATCTCGAATAGATCGGGTGTGGACATACATCATTCGAATGCCAAACAAATTGCATATTGCAATTCATATGATTGTTCTTGACATCACATATGGTAATAATATATTTGTTGCATGAGCATGCATTGCATACATTAATAATTGAACCAACATATCATATTGCATTTCATTGCATATTTATTATTCATACTATCACATTATTGCTGATTTTTTGTTAAGTAACAATAAGAATACCATGGATAATGGATTTATCCATATTCCAATCATAAATGGTATTTTTATTTGTTTACTTACAAGCTAAGTGTAGCTTACGCTTTCAAGCAACTATATTTTTAGGATCGATAGAAGGAGAGCATCTGGACTATAATGAGAAAGGAGGAGAGGAATTCCAAGAAGATAGTAACTATAAGGAGAACAATAATATTTGATTTTCTTAGCCATTGTAGTAGAATCTATTGGTTGTTTTGAGTGGATTTCAATCTTAGTTTCAGATTTGATTAGTTAGTAGGAAGTTGATTGATACATGAGACTTGGATTGGTTTGATATTTTCATTCCGTTGTTTATTTTATTTAAATACTTTTGATTTATATTATAAAATATGTTTTTATCATGAATCTTATTTATTTCAATGTGTTTGGTTTCGTATTGACCTACCACTCCCATGTGGAAAGGGGTGAGAGTTACAATTTCTAATTTTTAGGGTCTAAATCGAGAACTCTAGGTTCGGGATGTGACATTAGCCATATGCTAGCTCTGAAGACTCAAAAATCCTGTAAGAATTGCCTCAATCAAACAGCCCTCTAGAAGGATGCACAACAAACTTTGCATTTTGACTCCATAGTGGACAATGCGATGTAGACTTGCTTCTTACTACTCCAAGAGATGGCTCCGCCACCTGACAAGAATGTATATCCCAACATCAACTCTTGACCGTCTAGATCACTTGCTCAGTCTGCATTGCGGTAGCCTCGTAGATGCAAATCTGCTCACTAGAAGAAAATCATGTAATCTGCTATCCCCGTAAGTATCTAAGAATATGTTTCACTGCCTTCCAATGAGTCTGCCCTAGGTTACTCTAATAACGGTTAACTGAGCAAACCACAAAACTAATTTAGGTTGAGTACACATCATAGCGTACATTAGAATACATATAACACTAACATAGGGAACATGAATCATCTATTCCTTCCATTCCTCTATCTCTAGACAAAGACCAAGATGTAATGAAGCACCCTTCTCGACAGGAGTGTCAATGGGTTTAGCATCGTGCATTCTGAAGTGCTCAAGTACCTTCCTTACGTAAGTCTCCTTGGACAAACAAAGAAATCTCTTAGCGCGATTCCTATGAATATTAACACCCAGCACGTAATTTGCTTCACGCATATCCTTCATCTCAAAACTGAAAGAAAGCCACTATTTAGTGACGACAATCATCTCCTTGTCATTTCCTGCTATCAAAATGTCGTCAATGTACAAATACAAGATAAGAAAGCTCCTACGACGATGTCTAACATACACACAATGGTATTCCTTGATCATCGTGAAGTCAAACTCTATAATGGCTCGATAAAATCAAAGATACCACTGCCTGGATGACTTTTTTAGGCCATACAATGAGTGTTTGAGTCTGAAAACTCTGCGCTCATGCCCCTTGGTCACGAAACCTTCTAGCTGATCCATATAGATCTCCTCATCGAGTTCTCCATTGAGAAACACAGTTTTGACATCCATCTAGTAAAGTTCCAAATCAAGGTGTGAGATAATATCTAGAATGAGGCGAATGGAGGCAAATATCACTATTGGTGAGAACGTCTACTCGTAGTTTACAGTTGGGTATAACTTTTCGCCACGAGATTTGTATCTCTCTACACTTCCACCTTCCTTGCTCTTGATCTTCAGAACCCATTTATTTCCAATTTCATTGCATCTTGGAGGGAGATCAATAAATTTCCAGACTTGGTTCTTCTCCATGGAAGTGATTTCATCTTGCATTGCAGTTATCCACTTCTGTGAAGCTGTCACATTCCAAACTCAAGGGTTCTTTTTGGAGTCCTTTGAAGTCTGAAATATGGCTTCCACTCTCTAAGAGAAGAGAATGGTAGAAAGTATCTCATAAAAACACTTGAACATTATATGATATTCAAGAAGAAAATATACAGGTAAAGAGATCTTTTATATCATAATATATTACATCAAAGTTTTTAGAGAAACAACGGAAGATTATACAAAAACATAAGTTCTAAGTGATAATCAAGTTCTCAACTGATATCATCTCAAAGAAAAAGAAAGAATATACATTTCCTCAATCCAAAAAGAAACATGTATTATAACATTACATCAGAGATCATAGTATAAATTCTCTTCATCCTCCAGAAATTCTTCTTTCACCTCTACATCCTGAGGTTCTTCATCTAAAAGACCTAAAAATATGGTTGCTAGAAAGCATGAGCTATAAAAGCCAGTAAGTAAGAAGGTTCAAAATAAATTGATATTGATAAAGAGCCACAGCCACTAATCATAGATGAACCAATGAAAATTCCAAATAATACATGACATAAAATGAATGAATTATGTAAAATCTTTTATTAAATGCATGTAGTGCTTTAGATAATTATGTGTGTACACCAAGGTGATCTAACATTCAGTCTAAAATGGTGTGCACTCTGTAATACCTATCAATATGACAAGTTTTCACATGATCGATCTTTCCTCTGAGCAAGATGTCTTATCGAACTATCCCCCCGAATACACGGCCTTCTTAGGGATAAGATATTCTATAAGCGTAAACATAATTTTAAGGGTTTTCAACCTAGGAGGCACAATCCCCCCCACTTGATTTTTGATCATGGGTAATACTCCAAGATTCTATCACGTAGATTGCCTCAGGAAATCATGCTCATTGATAGTTAACAGAGAACTCTCTCTCTCTCTCTCTCTCTCTGAATATACATCCTAGCATTCGAAATCATGACATGACTTGGGAAAAGAATCACAGACATGGGTGAGTATATTGGGGTAGTTAATCCCTCATCTCAACCAGCCAAAATCCTCACTTAATACAAGATGTATTAGAACTCTCTTTCACTCAAGAGTCCAAAGCAGGAACTCTAAGATAGAAGGAATTACTCATAGACCATATCGAGGTCGAGAGTCAATGCAGTGCAAGTGATGAGGTGCACATTAACTAAGCAATCATCATTTTGTGTACAAGGTGTATTTTTAATCTAAACATAATTCAATACCCATCCATCATGTAATATCATTCATAGTTACAAGAAATAGAATGTACATATCAAAATATGAACTCATGAAAAGAAAAGTACACTTTAGTTCAATGTGCAAGTCAATTATTCACAAAATTGATCTAATCAATCAAGAAGAGTATATGTGTAACAGAATAAACCAAATAAAAACATCACATAAATTCTCGGTGAACCGAAAATTCTCGGCGACCTCTTTGGCGACAAAACCAGGAAATGAAAATTCTCAGAAAAAGTCTCGGCAGACCGAAGGATTCTTGGCGACATTTCTAGGAAATGAAAAATTTCCCAAAAATTCTTGACACACCGAGCAGGTCGCCGACAGCTCCTAAAGGTTCTCGACAGGCAGTTCGGTGCACCGAGATGGTCGCCGAACTGTGCGATAACCCAAAAAATAGGGTTTTACTCAATTAAAATCATTCTAAGTCCTAATAATTCACAACATAACAATCTAAATACCATCTCACACCACATAAGGTAAATACATGTAATTTAAACAACATAAATCATAGAACACATATAAGATAACATTCTTCATTCAACAATATGGAAAATGTCATGGGAAATCTATGAAAAATAGTATATGAACTCCTGACCAATACAAGTAAAATCTGAAAGATTTTACTTACAAGAAAGAAATGAAGATCAACAACTTCAATCCACGCAAAAGCTCCAAATTCTTCTAGTTAACTTCTCAAGACATGCAAAGACTAAGAATTTTTCATGCAAAGGAAAAAAAGAATATATTCTCATGTTTTTCTCTTGAGGTGTGGTGGCACAATCTAAACCCTAGATTCAAACAAATCCCAACCATACAAGTCTCATATATGTGGGAAGTTAGTAGAACCTCCCACAAACTAATTCTCTTTTAATCCAAGCCCTTAACTTAATGTAAAACAATCCAAGCCATACACCTCACAATTACATAAAGCATAAAGCAACCAAACAAAACCTTAAATGCTAATGAA
>JAUPMG010104982.1:0-12181 GCA_031762675.1 Pachysandra terminalis | reverse complement strand
TTTATTCTTTTTCAGATCTCAGGAGATAGAAGCAAACCGAGAGAGCTGACATGGATTGGGTAGCGCACTCTGCTAGATGTACGTGAAATTCGTTTAGAACTAGAATTTTTAATACCTAGAAATTAGAGATTTTTATTCCAGGCATTTTTAGTTACTTATATCTTACTAGAACTGCTTAGGACTTCCGCTTACGATTTCTAATTGGGTAGCCACTCTCGTAAAAATACGGGGTGAAGGTTACACTTGGACTGGAAAACCTACGTAATCGGGAATTTCCGGTTCGGGTCGTTACAATGGCTATCTGGACCGTCCCAATATGAGATTTGTATGTTAAATGGCTGTCTGGACCGTCCCGGTATGAGATTTCTAAGTGAAATAATTATCTGGACAGTCTGGGTATGAGATTTGTAACTCAAATCACTATCTGGACCGTCCGGGTATAAGATTTGTAAGTTAAGTGGCTTTCTGGACCGTCTCGGTAAGTAGGATTGTCTAACAGAAAAGATAAACATGTTAAGAGCCACAAAAAAGAATTTTGTTGAACATTCAAAGGGGTGGAAGAGAAGTAGAGAAGCCAGTTCCAACAAGTCTTCCTCCCTAATCTAAAGTATAAGTTTGGCTAATTTCTTTTCCTTTAATTTTTAGTGGCATGATGGACCATCAAAACCAAAACTACTAAAGAATGAAGGTAGACATCAATCAGTAAGCAAAGGAATGACCCCTTCCTAGCAGTGGATGTGATCTTTTAACCTATTTATCTCCTTTTCATACTTTTGGATTGATTTAACCCATCACAGTTTCTCCCCAACACTTTCCTATCGAAGTTAGTCTTCCCTAGGAATTACAATTAGGAATTCACCTAATTAAATAATAGGAGTTGATTTGAAAATACTAGACTAGATACAATATTTCCGCTGCTTATATTATAATTATTTAGTCGGATATTAATTTAAGGATTTTAATACCTGGCATACCATACATTTTTAATATCTGATTTTACCTTAGTTCGTTTTGGCTAAGATATCGCTGCCACTCCCAGAGTTCCGTCTGGAGTGAAGGTTACGGGTTCGGATTCGAGTCGCCTATGAGGTGTCCGGTTCGGGTTGTGACAGATACATACTAAGGTGAGATTTGGTGAGAGAACATATTGCTATTGTTTATCATTATCGTCATTCACTTTTCAGATCATCATATTATATTATATATTTGTAATAGCATTGGGTGTTGAGTAAATACCTTGTTTTAATGGTCTACTCACACTAGCTTTGGCTTACGGATATTACATTGTTGTTTTTCAGGTATTTAAGGAAGATAGATCACTAAAGAGAGCTATGGGAAGGGGAATCTAAAGATAGAATTTTAGAAGATAATTGATATAGATTAGATAGTTTAATTTACAGAATTTGTAAAGTAAGAACATTGTAATTATTAATATTATATTTTACTAGAACTTTGTATTATACTTTCGTTTATGTTCTTATATTGCTTGCCACTCTAGCAATATGGGGTGAGAGTCGCAATCCGACCCAGTTACGGATCCACGGATCTAAACTGGTTTGGGTCGTGACAGCAAGTAACACGGAGATAAAAAACACGATTATATTCGTTCCAGTCCATATAGATCCTAGATCTAATCATGTTAAACATACCAGAACATACAACCTCCTATAACTATAGCATTGAGATCATCCATAAAATCAAATACCGTAGAAGCATAGGAATCCCTACCTCGTTTCCTAAGCATTTTCTTCTTAGGTATGTTTCATGCAGATCCTGCAATGGCAGATTATCACTTCTCCCTTTGCCTTCTTCTTCTTCTTCTTCTTCTTCTTCTTCTTTTTCTTCCTTTTTCCTCCATAGCCTTTCTTCCTTCTCTCCTCTTCTCTCCTTCTCTATTTTCTCTACAGCAAAACACTTTCTCTCTTTTGATCACACATATAGAGATACTTTCTCTCACATGAACATGTACACCAACCAAGAGAATAGGTTGAGGAACCTTCCCATGCTTATATGTGTCCCTTAGAATACTATCCATAACTTCCTCATTTAACTTCCAAGGTGAAAGGTCTAAACTACCCCTAGTGACTAAGCCAAATGGCACCTCCATCCCCTTTTCTTACATGTTCAAATCAAAACCAAAATTCCATAATGTTTTATAATAACTCAAGTGACCCCATAATTTTTAATATTACACAATGGACCCCATAATTAGTTGTAGTTACAAATTCTACATATTTTAATTATTTAATTACACAATCCTATGTAATCTTTCACAAGGGATTTTCCTTGTTAATTATAATAATATTACATTAATTATAATTTAAAGACACGGGTCACTACAAGAAATGTTCATGGGCACGCTAGATGTCCGGTCCATGTCAAGTCTAGGGTCATACCCACATGGGTATATCCATTTAGGATTCATGCATATGCATAGGGCTAAAAATGAGCTGAGCTAGCTTGGTTCGGGCTCGGCTCACATTAGCAGAGATTGAGCCCAAAATTTAAGCTCGCGAACTAAGCCCAAGCCCAAAAAAAAGCTCAATAATTTAACGAGCCTGAGTCGAGCTTAGGTAGGCTCAAGTCGGTTAAAGCTCGGCTCAATTTAATATATGATATTTAAATTTATGTAAATGTATATAATATTAAGCATTAAATACAAAGTTAATAGTGGTGGTTGTCTTATATATTAAATAAAAAACATTAAATTAAGTTCAGCTTTTTTTTAAATACAAAGTTAGTGGCAGACAATACAATAAATAAGATTTTTTGTTTTTAAATACAAAGTTAATGGCAGTCTCATATATTAAATACAAAGCATTTAATTAGTTGTTTTATTTTCAACCTTTCACGAGGTAGCATGGACTTGCAGCCAGTTTGTCGAAGACACGAGTGTAGTAACCCGGATCCGGTAATTAAAGAAAATAGTTGATTAAGAATTAATTAATGTAATTGGTTAATAAGGGTAAATTGGTAAAATTCTGTAGGTTGGTGAGTAATTAACTCAGATTAGGGCCTTAGACCTTTTAGATCATAAGTACAGAATATGGGGTTATTATGTAATTGACTAAACTATTTAGGAGGATGGTGTAATTTATGAGCTAGATCCCAATTTCAAACAGTATGGAAACGTGGGTGTCGTGGATGGTTAGGGAGAGAATTCCTATTCTCTCTCTCTTTCTATCCTTATACAACTAGATGGATTAGGAGACCTTGTGAGGATGTTTAACTAAGTAAGATAGGTTCTGATTTCAACCTAGAAAACCTTAGCCGCACAACCCAATCGTGGAGAGAAGATGAAGAAGAGGAGAAGAAGAGGAAAAGGGTGATTGGGATGTCGATCGAAACCCAGAACTGGCATGAGGTAAACATTAATCCCTGTATAATCTTTTTAATGGCATCTTAGCCTTCTCCTAGATCGATTTCCTAAAATTATATCTCACAAGTGTGATCTTCTTGTGTATTCTCATGGCTATCGATTGATTTCGATTCATAATGTATTCTTCCATGATCGCTGTGAATAAGTGATGATGCATAATAAGATAAGTTCCTGATGATCATATGAGTGTGAAAGTTAATTCTCAATAATATTTCCTGGTTATGTAAGTTGCATTGGGGTGATCATAGTTCTTTGATAGAAATCGATAGTTTTGTTTTGAATATAATGAATGTATGATCTTAATGATTGATTAAGTGATTTGATCTTGTTAGAATGTGTTTTAAATGTTCTATCTATGCTTAATGATGTTTTCGGAAACCTATAAGTACAGTGGTTTTTGATGTATGAGATAGACCAAGTTCGGATTTTGAGAATCATAGAAAAACCCAGAAATCACGCAGGTCAGCAGGCTTCGGTCCACTGAGGCCTCTATCGACAGAGACCAATTCCTAGCTAAATCTTGCTATTCTACAGGCATCGGTCCACTGACGCCTCTGCCGACGACCACACAGGCTCACAAAGAGGTTCGGTCAATCAACCCCTTTGACGACAGGGACATGTTTCTAGACCATGTGGACCCTTCGGTAGACCTCGATCCACCGATGCCTTTGCCAATGGACCTGTAACTTGCATAAAAAATGGTATTTTGAGAGGATGATCTACGTGGATGGTGTGGGGCTTCGGTCATTGTTGTTACTGGTTTCGAGAAGCAAGATTTGACTAGCGACAATCATTCTTGGTGTTCCGAAGTTCTTGTGACCAACCTTCCCACCTTAGGTTAATCCCGTGTGGTCGTGGACTTATAGTAAACAACTTGATTTTTTTACTTGTAATGATATATTGATTATGGAAAGGATGCTTGTGATGGTATCTGACAGATCGTTCGTGTGTATGGGTGCACGGGCAGCTTCTGATGGGTATTATCACCAGTGATCCTATTGATTGTAGAAAGGATACCTATAATGGCTTCAGACCGATTATTCGCATGTATGGGCACACGGATAGCTTCCGAAGGATGTTATCACCGAAAATCCTACTATCTTGTAGAACAGATTGTCTGGTCAACCGGGCAGCGATGGATACCGTTGTTGTTGGTAATCATCCTGTGAGGATCTCCTTAGGTTTGAATCCCTAAATGCAAGTGGGTAATTATCATGTGAGGACCTCCCTGGGTTGTAATCGCTAAATGTATGGTGTGGGTAGTTGTCCATATGAAGGACCCCCCTCGGGCCATTCCTCTAAATGCAAGTAAGTAGCTTAGGAATTGTACCTGGTAGGTTGTGAATCCTACAAAATCACGATGTACACGTGGGAGTTGTGATTGTTGTTGAGATGTGATCGGTTAATGTTAGCATCACCAAATGTGTGATACTTGGCACCAGTTGATCACCGACTTGGAAACTTGAATTAGAATTGCACTCATGGCTAGGAATTTGCATTAGACTTGTGTGCATAATATGCATGCAACATCATATTGTGTTGAGCATTCTTGAGCATTGCATCTTGCATGACATCTATTATCTGTTTTATGTACAGTTTCATGACATGCTTATATGTGATCTGGTTGTGCAAATGTGAGGTTGATTTGGATAACATGAGACTTCTATTAATGATATTGTTGCTTGTTGGACTAACGGTGTGGTACAAGGATGGAAGACATGATTATTGTTTATATGGGCATTCCAAGCTCATTACAACGTTTCATGTTGTAGGTTAATGTTGACGTTAGCAACTGCTATGTTGATAGATCCTTGTAGTTTAGTTTCATACGTTTGTTACTGGAATAGTTTAGTAGCTCTTGTATTGGTTTTGGTCGTAGGCTCGTTTGAAACCACTAGAATAGCTGAATGTATCTTGGATAATTTTATTTGAACTTTTGCTTCCACACTTTGATTGGTTTAATAGAAGTAATAGTTACTTTTATTATCGTATTGTTGTTGTGAGCTGCGTTCCACGGTTGGGAACCCAAAGGTCTCACCCCGTGATCCGTACCACCCACCAAGGGATTCGAGTAACGGGATCCGGGGCATGACAGATTGGTATCAGAGCTCTAGGTTAAGTTTCCTAGGGTGTAGAGAACGTAGAAGTGAATACCCTAACTCACATGGTTGAATTTTGTGTTGTGTGCATAACATGATTGTGTGTTTATTTGTAGCTTAGGCAAGAGAACTGTAGGATAGAAGACTGAACGTTTGCTTTGGGTTTGTAGATGACTGGTAAGATGGGAGCAGTAGCAAGTGAGGGATCATCTTCTGAGGTTAGGGTTGATGAGGATCCACAACTTGCTGGAGTGTATCAGATCCTTGTGGATATGTTGGCTAGGCAAGTAAGGGCTGGACAGAGAGGAATTGTGGGGACATCGGTGATGTGATTGGAGAAGTTCAACAAACTTACTCCACCGACTTTTAAGGGTTTAGGTGAGGCACATCAGGCTCAGGACTGGCTGTTGGATATGGAGCGAGTGTTCAGGACCATGGGGTGTCCCGAGGACCAGAGAGTGTCATTGGCCACATTCATGTTGAAGGGTGAGGCATTCCACTGGTGGGAGATGTTGGAGAGGAACCTAGATGGATTAATGGCTTGGGAGACGTTTAGGAGCCAATTCCTAGACACGTATCTTTCGAGTAGTTACAGGAGGCAGATGGCAATGGAGTTTATGAGATTGGAGCAGGGTTTGCACATTGTTGCGCAGTATGAAGCTAAATTCAGTATGATGTCAAGGTCCACACCTGGCATGATAGCGAATGAGGCTGATAAAGCTGCCAAGTCTGAGGAGGGCCAGAGATCGTCGGTTAGTACGAGGGTAGTAACCCAACGGTTAAGGTCGTACTCGGATGTCCTGGAATGTGCGAGACATGTGGAGAGAGAGGTTGAGAGATATCGCCGAGAACAGGATGAGAAGAGGAGTAATTGGGATAAGAAAGTGGCATGTAGATCTAGAAATCAGGATGGGGAACATAGGTTTGAGAAGAAGCAGAAGAGCAGGGAGAGTCCACTTCCTATTGACATCATGGACCGTGTTGGGGCATCATCTCAGTTGCGCCCACCACCTACGTGTTTCAACTGCAGGAAGATGGGACACACTCGGAGGTTTTGTCCTAACTTGTTGAGACCAATTGGGCGACGCGTAGCAGTGCTGACTCCACCCACTCAGCAAGGTCGAGCTAATGTTGTGACTCAAAATATTAGAGAGAATGAGAACGGTGTGGCTAACGCAGTGATTGAAGGTATACAATGCACACACTTGTTTAATTTCTGATTCACTTCTGTTGCACGAATTAATATGTTTGTGTTGTATGCTCGAGTGTATTAAATTAAGAAAGACAGAACAAAGCATAGCAGTCTCTAGGGAAAGACATGTGTTGAATTCTTACTTATATTTTGTTGCGTGGATTTAGATTTCATGCACTGTTCTAAATGGTATGATTGAATTGTATTGCATGATTGAGTGGTATTGCATCATGATTACAAGGCATAACAGACTATGGTAATTGGTATCCTAGAAACATAGCGTGATAATTTTGGGGATGAAATTCTAAAAGGGAGAAGTATGTTGTAACACGGATCCGGTAATTAAAGGCAATAGTTGATTAAGAATTAATTAATGTAATTGGTTAATAAGGGAAAATTTGTAAAATTCTATTGGGTTGGTGAAAAATTTAACTCAGATGAGGGCGTTAGACCGTTTAGATCATAAGTAAGAATTTGGGGTTATTATGTAATTAGACTAAACCATATAGGAGGATGGTGTAATTTATGAGCTAGATTCCAATTTCAAAAAATATGGAAACGTGGATGTCGGGGATGGTTAGGGAGAGAATTCCTATTCTCTCTCTCTTTCTTTCCTTATACAACTAGATGGATTAGGAGACCTTGTGAGGATGTTTAAGTAAGTAAGAGAGGTTCTGATTCAACCTATGAAACCCTAGCTGCACAACCCAATCGTGGAGAGAAGAAAAAGAAGAAGGTGATTGGGCTGTCGATCGAAACCCGGAACTAGCACGGAGTAAAAATTAATCTCTGTATAATCTTTGTATTGCATCTTAGCCTTCTAGATCAATTTTCTGAAATTATATCTCACAAATGTGATTTTCTCGTCTATTCTCATTGCTGTCATTTGATTTCGATTCATAATGTATTCTTCCATGATCTCTGTGATTAAGTGACGATGCACAATAAGATATGTTCCTGATGATCGTATGAGTGTGAAAGTTAATTCTAGATAATATTTCCTGGTTATGTAAGTTGCATTGGGGTGATTATAGTTCTTTGATAGAAATCGATACTCTTGTTTTGAATCTAATGAATGTATGATCTTAATGGTTGATTGAGTGATTTAATCTTGTTAGGATGCATTTCAAATGTTCTATTTATGTTTAATGATGTTTTCGGAAACCTAGATGTATGTATATGTGGTTTTGGATGTATTAGATAGACTGAGTTCGAATTTCGAGACTCATAGAAAAATCCAGAAATCGCGCAGGTCGGCAGGCTTCAGCCCACCGACGTCTTTGCCGACAGAGACCAATTCGTAGGCAAATCTTGCTATTCGGCAGGCATTGGTCCATCAACGCCTCTGCGGACGACCAGACCGACTCACAGAGAGGTTGGGTCCACCGACCCCTCTGCCGACGGAGACATGTTTCTAGACCATTTGGACCCTTCGGTAGACCTCGGTCCACCGACGCCTCTGCCGATGGACCTGTAACTTGCACAGTAAATGGTATTTTGATTGGATGATCTAGGTGGATGGTGTGAGGCTTCAGCCGTTGTTGTTGGTTTCCGAAAGCAAGACTTAAGTAGTGACAGCCATTCTTGGTGTTTCAAAATTCTTGTGACCACCATTCCCACCTTAGGTTAATCCAGTGTAGTCGTGGACTTATAGTAAACTACTTGATTGTTGTACTTGTAATGATATATTGATTGTGGAAAGGATGCTTGTGATGGTATCCGACAGATTATTCGTATGTATGAGCGCACGGGCAGCTTCTAATGGGTATTATCACCAGTGATCCTATTGATTGTAGAAAGGATTCATTTGATGGCTTCCGACAGATTATTCGTGTGTATGGTGGGCACATGGATAGCTTCCGAAGGATGTTATCACCAGAAATCCTACTATTCTGTGGAACAGCTCGTCTGGTCAACCGGGTAGCGACCGATTGGGTTTGAGGCCTTTGTTGTGGGTAATCATCCTGTGAGGATCTCCCTGGGTTTGAATCCCTTAATGCAAGTGGGTAATCATCCTGTGAGGATCTCCCTGGGTTGTAATCCCTAAATGTAAGGTGTGGGTAATCGTCCTTGTGTAGGACCTCCCTAGGGCCGTTCCTTTAAATGCAAGTAAATAGCTCAGGAATTGTACTCGGTAGGTTGCAAAGCATACAAAACTAGGATGTACACGTGGGAGTTGTGATTGTTGTTGTTGTTGAGCTATGATCAGTTCATGCTAGCAGAACCCAGTGTGATATTGTGACATCCTAAACCATTGAGACCATTGATATTCCCAATAGTTAAGTATGTAACTCTCACCCCAATAAAACATGGGAGTGGGAAGAAATAATAAAAAATAAGCAGAAGTAAACAATAATCGTTCTAGGTGTCTTAAGTAAAAATACATAATTTGGTCTTGTTACAACTAGTTTAATGAATTCCATAATTAAAATCTAATACAAAATCCTATCTACTGTTGCTTTAATTCTAGTCCCATCCCAAGCTCTCCTTATGCTACTTGATTCCTGAAGAAAAAAAATAAACATACATAAGCTGGAAAGCCCGGCTGAGTAGTCCTTCAAAGTAAGGTATTTACTCAAATCCCACTGTTATGAGATACAAACAATAAGATAGAAAAAATAAATATTATCTGTAAATTATATGATAAATAGTGATAATTATAACAGAAATTAAATAACGAGTGTTTCTCTCCCAAGCTCACTTTGGTATATGAAATAATGGTCCATATCAATAATCCTACTTCTATATGCAAAATTAGATCAAGTGTATCATACACAAGATACTCACAATAATGTCAACAAACAAAATGAAATGCAAGTGCTGTTAAGTATGCTAGTCACGTAAGTTCCCACACGATCGATCATTCCTTGAGCAAGATGTCTTCTTGAACCATCCCCCCATACAGGGCCGTTCTCAAGTTAAGTTATTCCATGTGTGCATCATAGTTCTAAGGGGTTTTGACCAAGAGGGCACAATTCCCCCACTTGTTTGTGATCATGGGTAATACTTCAAAGAATTCCAATTGTAAATTCCTCAAGGAATCTTACAGATTAAAAACTAACAGAAGGGTATATGCTTCAAATATTGGGCATCATAGCATGAACATTCCCTCACCTTATCATCATTTCACAAGTATGTTGGGATCACCATGCAAGGATATAGCCCTCAGCTTGGGAGCAAACAACAAATTGGTTTATTGGGATATACCGCCCCTCAATACATAGTAATATAACATAGTCCAACCATAGGAAAAAATGGATAAAATAGTCAAGTCTTAAGTGTAATCTAATCCCATCAAAGGCATAGGGTCTTAGACCTTGCTATCACAGCAGGGTAGACAAAAAATGCAACCCATAATTTCAGATCATTTAATTAGCACAAACAATGTCTCATAGGCATTCATATCAGCAAAGACATGAGAACATTCTCATGATTCCAAGTTAATAATGCATAAGTTCACATATTAGGCAGAATTGTACATGTACATATAATAATCATAATAGAAGTAATGATATATATTTATAATTATAATTGGCAAGGCATTCTACTCACATAAACACTAATTACACATAATCACATAAACAGTGGTAATACATAGTCACTGAATTATTTATTCAACTTCTGTACCTAGATATGCACAACTAGAGGGTATGACACTGCTCAAGTATCTCAAAATATCACTTCCTAACCAAAGGCACTAATTCGCTAGACTGGTTTAGATTTGGTTAGGACTTAGTTAGAATGGTCTTGGTTTATTAGGTTTATTTTTGGGGTCTAATGTTGTAATAACCCTGGTTTTTGAGAAATTAATTTAATAAAGAAATAAAAATAAATAAATAAAATTATTATTTATTATTATGTATAAGATCCTAATTTAGACTTAGAGCGGAGATTATATCGCTAATATGGCGATTAAGTGAAAACGGGAATACTGGGACTATCCTCCTAGTTTTCCGCCATAGCACGAGAGGAAATAATATCTAAAGATATTTTGTTCATCTTTCTCTTAGGCTAATGCTCTGTAGAGAATAAGAAGAGAAGAAGAAGGAGAAGAGAAAAGGAAGAAGAAGATCTAAAGGCTTTCAAAGTAAAGATTTGCTGCAGAAGATTTCTGAAGCTTGGATCTGCTAAAAAAGTAAGTGATTTTATGCAAATCACTAAGAATCATTAAGATTCTTATATACTCTTTGATGATTTTGGGGTTTAGACTCATGGGTTGGGTTTAATATCATGTTTGGGAAGAAAACTAAAGATATACATGTCTTTTTGTTTGATTTAAATCATACTTAGTTCAGATTTTTAGTATGAGTTCTTTTGTTTGATTGTTTTTAGAAAACAAGGCAAATGTGTATGAAATGATGTGTAAGATGATGATTTGGATAGCACATAGATGTGCTTTATGATTGGTAGTATTTATGTGTTTAAATTATGCATTAAAATTGCATACATGCAGGTATAGTTTGAAATTTGACAGCAGAAACTGTTGTTCAGGTTTCTGGAGTTCTGATCGATCGGAACAGAATCCCGATCGATCGACTGTTATTATTCAAAACAGTGTTTTGATTCCGACTTCAAATCAAATACAAATTGGAATGTGATTGTATGTGGGTGTAAGGGGCACATGTTGTGATAGTCAAAATGCGAAATGACTACTTTACCCCTAGGTGTATTTGTACTTGAAATTTCACGAATGTATGTTAATTTTCTTACATATGTTCAAACTTGAATAACATGACTCTATTTGGTTGAATGCATGACTAAATAATGTTTAAATGATGTTATTGCATTCATGTAGTTGATTGTGGTAATCATGCATTAAATGGACATGCATGTGAAAGTCCTTATGAGGACCAAGACCACCCCGGAACCTCAATGTCTATATGTAGACTAGACGTTGGATGAAATGAGAATGAAAAATGGGGATTTAAAAGTAATTCCCGAGATAGAGAGTATGAATCTCTTCGGAATCCCACAGATAGGGATTATGTGTGTATAAGTTCAAAATGAACTAAGGGTGAGGGATTTGCAACCCCAATAGCCCAGAACGTCTATATGAGATAGATGCGGAAAAAAGAATAACTAACTTGATATATCGTGAGTAAGTAGTAGCCGCGAAGGGTTTTGTGGACGAGGTCTTACCCTTGGACGAGATGGGGTTGTGTGGACGTTGGTTCTCACCCAGTTCTCAGACAAAAATAAACGTTTGACTTGAATTCCTAAGGGTTGAGAGTCCCCAAAACTATGTTGGCCACATGGAATCAGTTGTAGTCCTAGGTCTATGTTGGAGATTGTTCACCAAGTCTGGTGCTTAAGGATACTCACTGGGTCTGACACGAGCACTTTACTACACCATATGGATCATGTCATTCATTATTGCATTTCATGTGATTGGTAAGGCCATCTTGATTGGTCTTCATATTATCTGTTCATGACTTAGCATATAATGAACATACCTTGCATATGACATGGCATAGCATACATGATCATATGAGTGTTTTATTGTTTCTTTAT
>JAUPMG010104971.1:0-12181 GCA_031762675.1 Pachysandra terminalis | reverse complement strand
AGTTTTTATTTTCATCTTATTCCTTGGTTGTTATGCTGATCCGCGATCTAGAAATAGATCCCGAAGGTCGCGTCTCGGGATCCGTGTTGTCCCACATTGGGATCTGGGTCACCGGGTTCGGGGCGTGACATGATCCGTGCCTTCCCTCTTGGGATATGAGTCACTGGAATCGGGGCGTGACAATCTCATTTATTCAAGTTTCAGGATATCAATTCCACTATCAATCATACTTTGGTGTATATAATATAAAATCATGTCACAAACTATGCAATTGTATGTCAAATAAGAAACATCAAACCATCAGCTAATTCTGTCAGTTTCGACGGGGTCTTCGGCGCATCAAATCCTGCCTCGGTGAACCTCCTTGAGATTCGGCGACAAATCCAGGGGCTCATTTTTCGACTACCCCTTCGACGGACTCTTCGGCGCACCGAAGTCAATTTCGGCGCGCCGAACGGAAACTCGGCGACCTACTCAGAAACATTCATACTCGGTGACATATTCAGCTCGCCGAGGAGTTCGCCCCTGGCCCAAAAGGTGTTCGGCACGCCGAGGAGGCCGCCGAATGTCGCGAACAAGCAAACAAAATAAGGGATTTCTCCTCTAAACCAAACTTCTCAATACACAAATCATTCATAGCCTAATATAAACCAATCTCAAGGAAGAAAAACACATTATCAAACTACTATCTAGCATTCAATCCATCCATTTATTATAAAACACATATATGAACTTGAAAAATATGAAAATGTCAAGGAATCTAAGATGAACGTAGTTGCATTCATGAATTTATACTTACCTCTTCAAATCATGCAATAAACACAAGCCAAGCAGTATAAACAAGCCCTTCTTCTCCACTCCAAAATCTCAAGACAAACCAAAACCTAAAAACCCAAAACATGAGATTCTCTTATTCAAACCAACTACATGTCATGTGTCAACAACTTAGCCATTCAATAACAACCACTCTATTCCTAACCCTTAAAATATAACCACTTTAATCTAGACCATTCAAACACAACCACTTAAATCTGAACCATACACCTCATCCACATAAGATTTTACAACTTTGCCATTAGTCCAAACACACAAAGGCTAAACTATTATGTGTAGCACCAGGACCCAACAAACATCACAAGCACGATCGCGTGGTCAAATCTAATCCGATCGGCGATCAAATCAAAAGGTAGATTCACGACAAGGATTAAAATATAATTAAATATACATTAGATGGTCTAGGCCGTCACAGCAGAGATAGCAGCTGTCAACAGCAGCTGCATGTTGATTAGACCGTTTGGTAAAAAGGTGATATTTGAAACGGCTCAGAGATATCTGACCATCCTTATCACCTAAAAGGAAAGCTTCTTGGAGAAGCAACCTTTTTTGAAAAGCAACTTATTGGGGAACGCCACATGTCCAAAACCTAACAAGCACGGGCTAACTGCCCTCAGAATGACCAAAGAAAATAAGGATTTACATTCCTTATGAAGCAGGATAATTTCCCTCGAAATAATCAAAGGATTATGAATTTCTTCATTCCTTCTAAAGGACATTATCCCTCTCGAAGGATAGATAAAGGGGTATACTACCCCTAATAGACTCCTCAGACATATGAAACTTCAAATAAAACCTCGAAGTCACATCTATTCATTCTCAAGAAGAGACTTCGAATGATTTTATTTTCTTATTTCATGTTTCAAAGATAATTCCCTTGAAGAGAGATCTTCGAGGGCACTTTTTATGCCTTCTAATTCAGAAGTCTCCCTCGGATCATATCCATAGACTTTGAAGGACCATTTACAATATTTTGTTTTAAAAGAACTGCAAAGGAGGTATACTTCCTCCTACTGAAGTTCAATTTAAAGGCCAACCACCTCCAGATGGTGAACTCGAATGAGGTATATTTCCTTCTAGTAAAGTGAACTCAAAGGATAACCACCTCGAGATGGTCAAATCGTCAAAGGTTAGTTACCCTGAAAAAGACTAAGGATTTTGTCCCCTTCGAAGGACAAAGATATTTGTTACCACCCTCGAATGCAATTTTAAATGCATTCAAATTACAAAGTAGAGTTCAAAATCACTCTTATTCATCCTTAGGAATTGACTTCGAATAATATTTTGGATAAAATACTTAACTTCTAAAGCAGATCCCTAGTGGAAAGAGCTTCAGAAGTCAAATTCACACCACCTCCAGAAGTAGTTCCTGAAGATGGTTTCCTACGTACTTTGAGAGATTTTCTCCCACTTTACTTCATAAGAGTTTGAAAGGAAACATATTTAGTTTTGATTTCATTAAAGTTGAGAGCACTCGGATTGGTTACTGGAGCTATAAACCTTAAATGGACTCCAAGATAAAGCTCTTCTTTACAGGATTATTGGTCATGAAAACAAGTTTCCCTGCTGAGAAACTCAACTTCGAGTTCTCTATATAGGTAACTCGAGAATATACTAGTCACCTTGTAAATATAGTGTTATTTTGGCTTCATTCGAAGAAATATAGACAGCCATCAAAGGAAGTTCCCTCGAGATATGCGAAGTCCAGAAAGGTATTTATGACATTTAAGTGACTCTTTTCCTTTAAAGTTGATTGAGATAGATTCCTCAGAATGAACAACACGTGATAAAACCTCAGCTACTTATAATATCTGTTTTCTAACTTATCTAAAGGGGATTTTGTCTTATCTAGAATGGTGGCAAGAATGGAAACGTTGCTTTTAGATTTGTATGCATGCAACACATGTAATTCAATTCGTGTTCTTCTAGATCTAAAGCAACCTATCATAGAGCAAGTTTTAAAGTTTGAGTGACTCATCCTACTTTCTGGAAATAACTTAAGCGTGTTGAAAAACACATGGCATTTAAGATATGTTTTAATGCATGGGGATATTTAAAAGCACCTCTGTGGATACTTGACTGATTGATATTTGTCCTAATTTGAGAGGATAAATTCCTTGTAAATAGCAAAACGTATCCTCTATTAAAATCTGGAAAATCTGAAAAATATAAGAGGTAGAAGAAAACAGTGAGTAAAGGCATTGAAAGAGAAAGAGGAAAGTCAACCATATATATGTGTATTTCTCAAAGCTTGTTATAGACTTCGATACACTCGAACTCTGAGGTTTTCTTGCTCTGAGATATGCATTCTAATTGACTTAGTAGTTATTTCAATATCTCTTCCTCTTGTATCTTCTCTTTGTCTTAGTCGCAGGTCATATTTGAGAAGGAATGTTCTAGATAGAACGGTTGTGCGACGGTTTAGGCTATCTTGAGACAGGCTCTCTGCACTTATTTCTCTAGAAGGGTGGTTATCTTGGTTTATCTTTATTATATGTCAAAGATGTTTTTAATATATTTGTCCATTACAAAACCTGGATCATTAGTACACGTAGAAAACCCAAGTACGGATTTTAAGCCTTAAAATCCATTTGTACAAGATTTGTGCAACAAATCAAGCGTTAGGTAGTACATGTGTCAACTAACCGTAAGAACAAGTAGAATTTACCAATTGAACTGTCTGTCAAGCTATGATGATCATAAAATAAAGGAAAATAGCTATACATCGTGCTGGGAAGCACAATCTAAATGGTTGAGAAGAAAGGACATGTGTAGCAACAAGATTAAGAGCACGGAAGATAAAGTTTTAACAATCGAAGTAAAGGGATTGAATAACTGGTCAAAAGAGATTAGAAGAAGGCAGAGAAGCAACATGGAAGATGCCTCGACAACATCTCAATTCAACCAGCATAACACTGCTTCGACCTCGTGGTCATATCCCCCTCATCTCTTCCATTGCAACACCAATGCTAACATCCTCTTTTGCTCATCAGTCACTCCATTTGAGATCTATTGCTCTCAATGTTGGTCACTCATTTGATCTGTATGTGGGTCACAACCTTTGGAATCAGTCTCGTCACTCATCAATCATATCACTTGAAGTCTGATGCTATTATCCTTAGACGGATTCTCACTATTACCCCCTTGAAAAGCTATTCTCAACCTTAATTGCTCACTAACCTCTCAGTGGATCATGACCATTGGAATATCCACTGTGGTTCATAAGCTTCTTTCTATTTTCTTATTATTTTTAATTTCCAGTCATGAGTGTATTCCTGAGCAATGTTTAAGTAGTTTTTTTATGATCAAGGATTGTAAATCAAATATATCTTTCTGATTGGTGTGAAACTTCTTTAGTTTAAAGGTTGGACGAATTCATTGCAAAGGAGGAACCCTAGTCAATCGCCTGAGTAATCTTATATGGTGATCAATTGCATAACTGATTGGTCAAACAATCGGTGAACCAGTGCGATTCGGTGCTTGAGCTCAAAAAACGGAACGTCTCATTTTCAGACTATGATAAGTCTTGGTACGCCTGCGCATATAACCATTGGCCGTAAAAGTTGACCGATCTGAGAAAAGATGAATTCGATTGAAACATATTCTTTTTGGCATGCCCGGTGGGACCCAACTTTTGCACCAATGTAAGAAGAAATATTAGATCCTTCAATGAAGAGGTGGAGGAACATGTCCTTACCATTGACGAAGAATATCAGGTATATGATTTGCCCAATATAGAGGTTAACAACGAAATTTGGTCTAACTCTAATCATGCCCCATAGCAGGGTGACCCAAACATGTTCGTACAAGAATTGTTCTAGGTATTGAATCAAAATTTAACTAATTTACTTACAAGAATGATGGTTGGAAATAATCGATCGTTTTAGGGTTTGTATGAAAACATGAACCGGTTTGTGGTAAAAATTGGTAATCATCTACGAAGAGAGCCAAGTACCTCTCAAGTAGAGGAACATTTATTGACCTTGTGAAAAATTGTCAAAATCAAATCATCACCATCCCTAGTCAAGCCAACCAAGGCGGCACCTAGAGGAAATGGTAGGAATGTTTGAAACCAGAACATACCAGGGAATTTGAAGACCGGCCAAGGGGGTAACCCTCGTCATTTGTTATAGAAAATGACATGGCACAAGAAGCCAATGACCTAGTTGATCCCTCAAATACGAGATACAACCAAAATAAAATTTATAGCATAGTCTAAGAGACCATTGGAAATTTGCCAAATAGAAGGAAGAACTAGTTGTCTTATAGATGGTCCTACCTTGGATGGATAAACCGACGATACAAGCTTCCTTAGGGATTCAAAATACTAGAATTCTCTCTGCTTTCTAGGGAAGATGGTGAATCAATTGTTGAGTATGTTAGACGCTCTACTATCCAGTGTGGTGAGGTGTTGGCCAAAGATTACTGTAAGTTAAGACTCTTTGGGAAACTTTTAATTGGGTATGCCTTTACATGGTACGTCACACTTGCCCCTAAATCAGTCCAAAATTGGGTAGAGATGGAAGGAAAATTCCATACTCAATTTTATAAGACAAAGTCAGAAGGGCCAATGGCTAATCTAGCGAGATTACGACAATTTTCATATGAATTGACCAATCGTTTCATCACCTGATTCAAAATAGTGAAAAATAAATGTAAACTCGTTCTACCATAAATCGAATTTGTTAAGTTGGCTTAGAATGGACTTGATGTTGAACATAAAAAAAAATCTAAGGCATGGATTACGAAGATTTGTTTGAGTTATATTATCATCTAGGATTACCAAATATGAATGGCTACTGAAAGAAGAGAACACAAAGAAATCATCAACAGATGGAACCTTTTATCAAGAATCAAACTATGAGTTGGACATAATCGAGGTTGTAAATAAGAAACTATTTGTGTGTTCAGTTTTAAAAACAAAGAAAGATTTACCAGCCAATCAAGAGTTCAAAAGAAATGTCTATGAAAACAATAGACGCTATAATTCCATGATCGGAGAAATCTTTGACCATCTTTTGAAACAAAAGTTTATAAGATTCTCTAACGATCACAACCTTCCTAGTTGAAAAAAAAATTAAATAAAGGAGAATATTGTAAATGGCATGGGTCGAAAACTCATTCAGCCACTAATTGTATTGTTTTCTGTAATGTGGTGCGGGAAAACATAACAAAGGCGTAGTGAAGTTACTGGTGATATGGAAGGAAGTGGACACAAATCCTTTCCCGATGGGAGTATCAGTATACATAGTGGCCATTGGATTCGAGGGCTACATGATGCTGAAAAGGGGAGATCGAATAGAGAAGTTTGATCAGAGAAAAAAATGAAAGTTCTACTCCAAATGTCGGTCAGAAGCGAAAGCCTAACCCAAAGCATACATGGAGAGTTGTATAGCTGTGAAAACTACTCTATGCGACTGATGTCACGGCGAGATCTTGTAAATAAATTGGCCTAATAGAAGTTTTCAGCAAAGTATGATTGCAAAACGACAATCATTGTGGAAATCGATGAACAAAGGGTCCAGGTGGGACCAAGAACCCAACCACCCAAGATGGTAAGACCACTGGTTGTGGAACATCACAAGTGGAACAGGGTCATTCACCCAAAATATATGCACCTTATTATAGAGATGACTTGAACTCATAAGAGACACTGCCAGTGACAACAAGCTACAAACAAGAAAACCCATGCCAACCGAGGGCTGATCTTTGAATAGAAGGAAGAAAGGAGAATAATTTTGGACAAGAGTCGTGTACTACAGATAAATCCGATTATTGAAGGAAACCCAGGGATTATGTATGAAGAATCATCACCTGAATAGATGGAAGAAGATTTACAGTTGAAAGAACTGTTGGCTGATTTCAGGAAGACCAAGGAATACTAAAAGATAGAAGGTGAGCTTGTTGGTGGAAATCAAGGGACAAAGATCCAATTCAGAACCTTGCTTCTAGTGTCAATGCATTCCAATATGGATTTTACACTTCTGGTAGCCTTTCAAGCAAAAATAGGGAATGACGAGTAATTAATCGAGCCAGAGGATGATCTGGCCAAAGCATACATTGGCAAAATAGGAACAAGCCCGAACAATTGATTAGCCAAGGCAATGATTTCTAATGAATAAGATAAGTCAATCGAACCAAAGATGATTCCTTCTCGAGCGACCAAAAATGTGACTTTTGAAAATGTAATAACCTAAATAATCCACAAAAATATTAACTGGAGATCTTAGGGTAAAATAGTAATTTAATGAGATTTGTAATTTAATTTCACTAATTAGTTTAGATTAGAATTCTTAAAATCCTTAATCACATAAAATACACTAGAAACCCCTAGGTCATTAAAACTGATTAGATCAACTAGATAGACTTAGGAGCAGTGTTTGTCAGAATAAGTCAATCGAACCAGAGATAATTCCTTCTCGAGCAACCAAAAAGGTGACTTTTGAAAATGTAATAACCTGAATAATCCGCAAAATATTAACTGGAGATCTTAGGGTAAAATAGTAATTTAATGAGATTTGCAATTTAATTTCACTAATTAGTTTATATTAGAATTCTTAGAATCCTTAATCACATAAAATACACTAGAAACCCCTAGGTCATTAAAACTTATTAGATCAGCCAGATAGACTTAGGAGCAGTGTAAGTCAGATTACCTAATTTAGCAATTAAATAGGAAATAAATGTTGTTGGTGCTTTACTCTTCCTATTTGTGCATGTTTATATTTTATATAATGTGATGATTGTTTTCCTTTGTTGGATCGCCGATTGGATTAGATCCGACCATGCGATCGTGCATGTTGTGTTTGTTTGGCCTTGGTGCTACACACCATAGCACAGCCCTTCTATGTTTGATTTTGTGTTTGACCTTCTAGATCATGATTTTGATGAGTGGTCTACATTCATTTGAGCTTTGTGTTTGTTTAGATGGGTATGATTTATTCTTGCTTTAGTGTGCTTGTTTGTGTGGCTTGGATTGAAGGAGAGTGGGAGTGGGTAGTGGGTATTACCAACTCCCACCCACCATTCAATCAAGGGTTGAGATTTAATCTTATTTGGATGAGGTGTATGGCTAAGATTTGAGAGGGTGAGTTTGGAGGGCTAGATTTGAGTGGGTGAGATTGGAGTGGTTTGGTTTGGAGGGCCAAGATGGAGACACTTGGCTAGGGTTGTTTGTTTGAGAGAGAGGGGAGAGAATCTCACGTTTCTCTTCTCATTTTTGGCTTTGGTTTGGGTTGGCTTGGAGCTTGAAGGAGAAGGGACGAGAGAGGGCTTCGCATGCTTGAGGGTTTTTCTTGCTTTTCTTGTGGAGGTAAGTAGACAATGTCACTTTTATCCTTGATTTAAAGTAGACTCATGTTCATCTCCCTCTAATTTTTAGTTTCATGTATGCTTTGAATATGAAAGTATCGTTTGGAATAATCTTGATCTAAAATGTTGGTTCAATATCATGTTTTAGGGTTGTATATTGTTGGAGTTTGATTAAAAATGCATATTAGTATTTTCCCCCTTTGTTGTATGTTCGAAATTGTGAGAAACCCCCTTGATTTGGTCTGTTCGCGACGTTCACCGGCTTCCTCGGCGCATCGAATGGGTCGCCAAACACATTCTGGGCCGTAGGCGGACTGTTCGGCTCACCGAGCATGAACACACCCCCGAAATGGTCGCTGAACATGAACACCCCGCTGAATTGGTTCGGTGCGCCGAAGAGGTCACTGAGAATTAGTCCCATGCTTTTGTCATCGAATGATAGTTCGGTCCACCGAGGCAGGCTTCAGTGAGCCGAAGACCACGCCAAACCTGATAATTTTTCCTTATGTCTTGATGGTTGTTAGTTGATACACATAACGTGGTTTGTGATTGGAATTGATGAAAAATACACTCTAGTATGATTGATAATGTAGTTCAGACTCTATGATTTGGTTTAGTGAATTTGGTATGGTAATACATGGAACGCTTGAAATATATTCTTCAGTTAATCATAATGTATCTTGCATATAACTTAGGATCGACCTAATCAAGTATGATGTTTTAATGAGTTCAAATGCCATCGTTATTATATGTGCCTCCTCATGGACTATATGTGTTGATGAATATGAAGATTGAATTGGGATGAATAATGTACTTATAAATGTTAATGCATTTGATGCATCCCATATGAACACTTAGATTATCTTATGATTTTCCTCTTTGTGGTCCCACTATCCATGTTACTTAGAATGTGATTCATGTTATTCATGAGATTGATGATCTACATGCTTGCCTTTTGTTATTACACCTTGTACCAAAGAATGCATGTTTAGTTAATGAGCACCTACTCACATGCACTGCATTGGCTCTTGACCATGGATTTGGTCTATGAGTAATACCCTGTTCCTGAGTCCTTACTTCTGGGACTCCTGATTATTTCATGAGAGTATTATGATCTGGAAATCATAATAAGTGAGGAGACTTAGATTTATGTGAGTTGAGGGACTGATCATCCCAATAGACCAGTTGTTTGGTATCTCCCATGGTCTGGGATATGTCCTAGGTGATGATCCCAAGAGACATGAGGAAAGATGATAGGTGAGGGTTCTTCATATTGATAAGACCCAATATCTGAATCATGTGTGTGAGCTCTGATAGTTGATCAGTAATGTGTGGTTCTCTGAGAAAGTTCTGGGTGATGCCTTGGGATTCGTCCCTATGATAGAACATAAGGTGAGGCGCTGTGTCCTCTAAGTTGAAACCCCTAGAAACTATGTTCCACACATAGAATAATCTGCCTCTTCTGTCATACTGGGGGATGGAATCTGGGTGAGCATCATTTGGTAGTACGATTGAGATCATATGAGGAACCAACATGTACGATTACTAGTCAGAAAGGATCTTATCTTTGGGGGATAGTCCATTAAGACATCTTGCCCAAAGATGGATCGGTATTTGTGGAATCCACACAGACTTCATTTCATATTAGAATGTTTGTTTAGATCACATGTAGTGATTACTATAAAATAGGTGCACAACATGCATTAATTAAGAATCGACCTCATGCATTTCATTTCATCTAATTAAATTGTTTGTTGTGTTAACTCGATTTATTGAGTAATGACTTGATTCTACGTTAATCATGCATAACTGTGAACTTATTTACTTATTGGTTAGTGTAGCTCATGCTTTTTAAGCAACCACATTTCAAGTATATTAGATGAAGATCAAGATGAAGCCCGGAAGAAGATGAAGAGGATATTCGTTGTCATTTGATGTAATGTAATAGATTAGTAATTTTCTTATTTAAATTTCCAATTGTATAAATGTTTTATCGAGACTTTAAACTTGATATGGACTTGTATTTTATCGACTCTCTTTCCGCAGTTTATTCCTTGATTTTGATTGTACCGCTTTACCTTATTATTTCTCCTTTTGTATGATTTTCCAGATATATCTTGCTACTCTGATATTTGATCTCATATAGACGTTAGTCATCTCTAGGATTTTATTTACGGTTTTTACCTGAACTTATAATAGGAACTGATTTGAAAACACTAGACTTGTGTTAATTTCCGCTGTTTGTCTGAAGATTGATTTTAATGGATATTATTTTAAGAACATTAATATTTCATAACTTATATCTTTTATATTATCCATTTTCTTTAGCCATTTTTGGCTAGATATTGCTTATCCACTCCCAAGTTTTGTTTGGCGTGAGAGTTACAAATTCAAATTTGGGATCTCCAGTAAGGTGTCCGGTTTAGTTCGTGATAGAAAAATCACCTAAAAGGATGATGCAGCACCTCAAACCATTGTACATTACGTCCATATGGACGACATTCCAGTTACTAGTCCTTGTTGATAACGGTGTTGTAATCAACATAATGCTAGTGAACATATTGAAGAAACTCGGAAAAACTCGACAAGATTTAATTCTGACTGAAGTAAAGGTCACTAATTTTGCAGGAGCAATTACTTCAACCAGAGGAGTCATAACGAAAGAAAACAATGACCCTCTTCTTTGTGATAGAGTCCTCATCAAGGTACAATGTGTTGCTGGGAAGGGATTGTATTAACTCCAATTGGTGCGTGCTATCTTCATTACATCAGATGCTAATTTCAAGGAATGAGGACAAGGTGAGGTAATTTGGGTGGATAATGAACCATTTTTGGCCGATACAAATTCGGCAAAAGCCGTGTTATATGATGAAGAGGTTGATCTTGTAATCTTCGTTGGATGGGATAGTAAAGGGCGACCGATAAGAATTTCAACTTTGATTAACTCAACGTTGGGTACTGTCGATTGAGAGAATGAGGCATCGGGGGGTCGATCGAATGAAATCATTATGTATCAGTCGATGAATAACAAATCTATCATTGAAAAAGTCTCATGAATAGCCAACAAGAAAAAGAAGACGATCGTAATGGAGGCCACATGCAGAGGATTAAGAAATATTTACATTTTGTCAGCATGACCAAGTACATACTGAAGGAGGAATCATTTTTGGAAGAGTCCGTATAGGAAGAATCACCGATACCCATCACAGAATGGTACCAAAATCACCGATACCTAGAATAGAAATGGCACCGACCAAGTTGGTCGATATAGTCATTGAGGTTCAAGACCCATTGAAAGAAATTAATTTGGGAACTAAGGAAAGTAAAAAAAAAAAAAACAGTTTATATCAGTAAGCTATTGGAACCCTAGCTTAAAAACTGAATTGGAGGAATTATTGAGATATTTTCCTGAATGTTTCGCTGGGAATTTCCACAAAATGCCTGGGCTCGATAGGAATCTAGTGGAGCATAGATTGCTGGTAAAAGAGAATTTCAAACTGAAGGATAAAACAAACGAACCAGATCATGTACCTCTTTATACAAACCCAGATCTATAGTGGAAGATCTCAATCACGAATCGGAATTTCCTCATATCGGTAGCATGCATAGTAACTAGAGCTACACATTAGTTTCACACTCAAACAGCAAATGGCTCAAAGTATGGAACCCCTAGAAGCAACCAAAACTCAAAGTGGGATGTTAGGATGAGAGGGAGATGTGGAGAGAGAGAGAGATAAATCCAGATCTGAATTCTATATGTTGTTATTTTTTGGATTGGGGTTAAGGAGGAGGAGGGTTTCTATATATAGAAAAACTCTACTTCAACTCTTTGTATGTCTCAAACTCCTTATCCTATAAGGACTAGGAGAGCGCATCCATAGTGGACCAAGTCTAGAAAGTTTGACCCATTATGGACGCATCATCGGTTGGACAAAACCGAGTATGACACCTATTGTCAAGCCCCGATCCCAGAGACTTACATCCCATGAGGGAAGGCATGGATCACGAGGTGAGACCTTCGGGATCTATTGCTAGA
>JAUPMG010104950.1:0-12182 GCA_031762675.1 Pachysandra terminalis | reverse complement strand
GGTAAATTTCTTGCATTCAATAACGAAATATTTACAAAGGACAGAAATACCCTTGCCGGTATTTCCGGGATATTACAGTACCGGTCCATCGACTAGTCTACCAAGAGTAAGTGACTAAACAGAACTCTAAAACAATCACTGAGAACTAAACAGATCACACGCCAAGGCAGGTTCGGCGAGGGATTCGACGGACCGAGGGGTTCTTCGGTGAACTAAACAGAACTCTAAAACAATCACTGAGATTTGGCGCACTTTGCGGCGCATCGAAGAAGCTTTGGTGAAGTATTCAACCCAGAACCCAGATCTGAAGCTCGACGAACTTTTCGGCAGACCGAACAAGTCGCCGAAGATCGCGCGGAGGCGAAATCCGGAGATTTTCTTAGGGGTTTCTAGGTCAATGGGGTCCTAACCTCATCTAGGTTAGCATATATCAAAACAAGGTCGAATAGGCTAAGAAAAAAAAGCATAGATTCAATCTAAAGGAAGCCCTAAAGGAGATGGGAAAATCCCTAATCTATTCACCTATTTGGATTTGGGAGAAATCCACCTACCTCAACACGGGGTTGTCCTAGCCGCTCCACGCATGCGAGATCCTCTCAACGAATCCTCAAGATCCATGCCCCAATGCTCCAAGCCAACTCTCATCCTCTTCTCTCTCTCTTCTCTTTCTATTCTTTCTATTCTCAACCAATCAAAGCTTCTATTTATATGAAAACCTAAGCCTCCTTCTAATCTCAGCCATCCAAATCTCTCCACTAATGATCTCAACCCTCAAAATCATCTCAACTTAATCTAACCTTCCATCAACCTCATTTAAGCTCTAAGCTAATCTTAGCCCTCTATTTCTAAACCACACACTTACACTAAACCTTGTTAACAACCTAGATTAGATCTAAACCATCCTAACCACCAAATCTAATCCTAGCCGATCAACAGCTAGATCTAATCCTAGCTAACCAAATCTAACTATTCCAAAACTCTTAACCCTGTCTAGGCTACCCAGATCTCACTAACCGCCTCGGAGATTAACCTAGGGAGACGCACTAAGATCTGACGACTAAGGAAACACATCGAACGGTCGGATCTACTCCGATTGACGATCGGACGGAGGAATAAGATCAACACAAATAGATAAATATAAATACACAATTACAATCATCATGCATTCACTAATACATATATATAATATATATACACTATTAAACACATTAAAACAAAGCTACCCCTAATACTCAAGCTAACTAATTAGCTCAAGAATCTAAGGCCTCTAAAGGATTCTACGACACACAAGATTAAGTGTTCAACACTTAATCACCAAATTAAGTTAAATTACAACTTCCCTAATCAAGACTTATAATCTAAGGATTAGGCTTCTAATCACGCGGGATATTATAATTGTGCCCTCTAGGTCGAAATCCCTTAGAACTATGATGTTCATAGAATAATCTGATATCACATTGTCATGTTTTGGGGGATGAATTCATGTTAGTGGAACATTCTTGGGTATATGATTAGATCTAGTGTGGGTCATACACTATTTGAATGTCAAACAGTCGTATTGCATTCATATGATTATATTTAGATGACACTTGCTGATTATATATGTTTAGGTGCACATCATGCATTGTATTCATTAATAATTGAACAATCATTTATATTGCATTATTTGACACCTCATATAATCATATACATGTTTCATGTTTACTGTTTTGTCTATCGTTTCCATTGAAGAGTGGCATTGACCCTACTTCAATCCAAAATATTGTTTATATCTGTTTATTTACTAAGCTAAGTGTAGCTTAAGCTTTCGAGCAACTATATTTTAGGAACCATAGATGGAGAAAATGTGCATTTTAGTGATCAAGGAGAAGGACCAACTTACGACGAGGCTACTGGTTTTAACAATGTAGTGACCTAAAGTTACTAAGAGAATTTTTCCTCTTTATTCATATTAATTATGTGATTTATTACTTGGTATGTGTTTATATATTTTATAACTTAATGATACTTAGGAGCCAAATTGAAATTGATAAATGAATATAAGGGTCATAATGTAAATAAGTTTATTTTGGGGTTAAGTTGGTAAATTTTGAATTTAGACCCCAAATTCAAATGCACAACCGTGTGTTGAATTGGTCTTGGTGTCGTGTCCTTGGACAAGGTGATCATGGGAGAGAAGTTAGGAAGACAACTCCCTAAACCATTCCATTTGTTGATCCCCTTAATTGGAAATCTATTTGAGTGAGAATTTGTGCAGTCCGATGGTAACCCATTCGCTTCCTCGCAGACAATCCAAGTGGGTTACCATCGGTGATTTGTTAAACACTATAACACATTGTTGTAAAGGACAACAACTTGTTAATTTTTTTAACAATTTTTAAAGAAATAACATTACATTTTGTTAAAAACATACCTAGTTGTTATAATCTAATACAAGTCATGTTTTCTAGCAATTTCTAAAGAAATCCTATTACCATCTGGTAAAACAAATACCAAGTTGTTGTATACTACAACAAGTTGTTAATATTTTTAACAATTTCTATACAAATTCCTGTTTTAAGAGAATTTGAAATATTATCTTAGAGGTGTGTAAATATGAACCTGTTAAAAGGGATATAAAATTTATGCTTAGTTTGTCTGAATGGTATGTTCTATATAAAGTATAATTCTAATAAGAATATTGTTAACCACTCAAATTAACTTTCAAAAACCCTTACATGTCCATATAAAGTTATACATATAATTTTCCATCAATCTTTCAAACTTAATTTTTGGAACTCGTCCAAAATATTTCGTCCAAAAGAAGCTACTATTTCAGAGGCTTCTACTTCCATTTCAATCATACGCTTTATAAAATTCTCCTTGATGGCATCGTTTTGAACAAGGCTCCTCAAACTATTCGCCGTATCAACACACGAGTCCTTTATGTGTCACGTCCCGAAACCATTACTAGACCAGAATGGTCTAATGGAAACAAGAGACATGACCTTCGATTCCACCACGGGAGATCGGCGGTCAACATCGCTACATTCTTCTCAAATTATAATCATTAAATGAATATGCGATAAAAGAAAGAATTTAATCAGCGGAAAAGAACGAATACATTCTAGGTAATAAGCCAAGTTCGTATTAATATAATCAAAAATGACCAAGACAAATGGCTTGGCCTCCATCATAATGGAAGTTCTGTACAAATGATAAAACTAAAGAAGAAACATATATATATACCAACAAAAACATACACAAAAGATTTGAAGGGACTAGCTGCAGAGATAACACTCCTCGTCAACTGAACAGACGATCTTCGTCAACGAACGTGTAAAGTTCCTTCTCCTCCTCTGAAGTGAGCTCCACGATAGCTGGCAGGTCTGCCTCACCTGAAATGTGGTCGCACTAATGCGTGAGCTAACTAGCCAATAAGGCATACATTTAGGGTGCTATAAGCTATCCCAAGAATTCTAAACCACAACCAACATACAACAGATATGTGCAATGCATGAGGGTAAGTCCAATGTTCACAACCTATCATTTCACACCTAATGCAATGCATGCTAAAACATAAGGTTTCGTCACTATGGTGACTTACACAAGAATACTAAGTATATGGGTGCCTAATGCGTACTCTATAGTATGTCAGAGGATCTGTCCCACCTGGCTAAGTCCTCCAATGAACCTGATATGACACACAAATCAGTTCAAGAAAACTCGCACACTGGCGCACACAATCAATTGGCCCCGACCCGCACCAGTAATCTGGAGACAAACACAAGCTATTGGTCCAATCGGGAGTTCCAGTAATCTGAAAGCATACCCGCAGGGAAATCACGATCCACTAACCTACTACAGGCTCTCTCGCCTCCCCATCTCTCATACTCATTATCTTTCTTTCTCATCACATACTTGGCCAGGGTTGAGTGCTGTTGGGTTAGCTACTCCCTCAACTCTACTTGCCCACTAATTCACTTGACGTGGGTACGTCACATTCTGTTCTGTCCCTGAGACCCACCCATGTGGTCTCGGACTAAGGGTTTTAGGCTCTTGGACCACCGGGGTCCTTAAGCGTATGCGTGTAGGTTAGTGCACATTAACTAAGCATTTATATTTGTGTAGGCACTCGTGAAGTGTAACACACAATCAATCAATCTTACACACTAACTACTCTACCTACTCATGCACACAACATAACCCCTGAGGCCATATACCCCACACTCATTCTCACAAGAGTTCGCTTCTATGGAGCAATCCTCTCGTTGGGCAATGACTATGAGCACAACACCTCAAGGTCCACAAGTAACCACATGCAAACCTATATAATGCGTAAATAATCTATAATCTAAGAAGGAAGCTTTGGCAGAGGTTTGGCGTACTGAACCCTGCTTCAGCAACCTAGTTCGGTTCGCCGAAATGCTTCGGCGCACCGAAAGTTGCTTCGGCAACCTAAATAGGAGGTCTAATTCTGTCTCTGAGTCTCGGCGCAAGTTTCGGCGAGCCAAGAGATCACCGGAGTGCCTCGGCGCACCGACAATGATTGTCGGCTTGCCGACAATCTATTTACTACTCAAATCTTAACCGACGCGTGTTTCGGCGCGTCGAGAGTTCGCCGAAGTGCGAGCTCAATGCCCAGATTTGGGGTTTTCTGGGTTTCTTTTCCTTATCTACTCCCCTTACCATAACCAATCCATGCCAACAACACAACATTTAAACCAACATCATAGCAATCCAAAAACACAGAAATCTCTAAGCAATCACAATTCCTAACTAATATCATCACATGTCATTTTCAATCACTCACACTAATTACATACATATATATGTAATCACATATCATCAATCGAGCTCAGTTGCTCGAGATGCCTAAAATCATTATCTTAAAAATCTATGTTCTCAGCATCCATGATTTCCTTTGAGAAAGAACAACTTAGAGTTCTAGGGAAACTAATTGAAACCATAAATGTAGACTTACCTCACACCAAAACGAATTCCGGCGAGGTCGCAAGCAAGAGGGAGGTTCTCCTTCCTTTCTTCCTTCTTCTTCTCTTCCCCTTTTCCCACGTTCTCTCTTCCATGCGCTGGTTCACGGGGATTTGGGAACGGGGTTCTTCTTTCTGTTTTGGGTTTTGATTTCCTAAGTTAGGTTTGCAAAGCAAACCTAACTAATAGAGAGAAATCTCTCTCTCTCTTGAACGCCACTTGGCACCAATCCAAGGGTTCATTCTCATGGGCCTTAACTCAGCCCATTGATATAAGTTTCCTAGATGCTATTTGATGCACTAGTGCACACACACTTCAACATTTCAACTTAAATCAAACACCACACAACCTTGCAACTTAATTTCATAACCCAGTTGGGTTGAACCGGTAATTATTCTCACAGTATATAAAAAAGAAATTTCTTAAGATTACAAAAATACCCTTCGGTATTTTGAGATGTTACATTATGTCAAGTCATGCAAAATGTCCGCAACCATCGAAATGACAATAACATAATGATGTGAGTCAAATAATAATATTTACCACTCGCAATAGGACGAATCTTTACATATAGGGCAATTATGAGGGTGTCAAACCTCAAGGACTGAAGGGGATAAAATTATTAAATTAATTCTAATTAACTGGTATGATCAGATTGATTTAATTAAACTAAATTAAAAGTAAACTAAATTCTAAATTAAAAGAAAGTGAAAGAAACAGTAGAATATTGATGATCATTCTAATCCCTTAATTGTAGTTAATCTTATAGAATTAAATTCTCAGTTTTCTCAATATTAAATTCAAGGAAAGGAATAAGTGTAATCCATCAAAAATATGAATAACTGTACACACTAATCTAGGGTTGCATATTAGCTAATCTACTTAAGCATGGACTATCAAATTCCTAATACTACCAGATCTTAAATAAAGTATCTGAATAGACATAAGCATAATCTATCAAAAATATGAATAACTGTACACACTAATCTAGGGTTGCATATCAGTTATTCTACTTAAGCATAGACTATCAAATATCTAACTCAGAATTACATTATCATAATGGATAAGTGTAATCCATCTTTGGTTGGCATGAACTATCTATCTAACAACTAAATTGTAGAATAATTCATCTTCCCTAAGTATGAAATATCAAACCCTATTAATCTAATGTTTAATAATTATCATTAACTGAGAATCTAAATTCTACAAAACTAAATCATAACTAAGAAGATTAGAACTTACATCAATACCCCACAGGAAAATTAGTTACTCATCTTGGAGTAGGAAATCCACATAGATCTGTAGAATTCCATCTCCTTGAAAAGCTTCATTTCTTCCCAGGAACAGGAACACAAAGAATAAACTAAAACTAAACTTTATTGAAAACGGAAATTCTACTTCTCTCTGAAGAGAGATAATAGATTAAATCTAGATATATCTTAATTACAACTCCTACCATATATTTATAGAGTTTTTAAACTCACAAATCAAGTCCAAAACGAATTAGAAATACAATCGTACTAATCCTACTATAACTAGAACTCTAAAAATTCGAATTCAAACTAAAACTGTCTCGGGTGTTCGATCGTCCTTGTGGGCGTTCGATCCCGCTTATGGGCATTCGATCCCCCTTATGGGCGTTCACTCCTCCTTATTGGCATTCGATCCCCCTTATGGGCGTTCGATCCCCCAAAACTAGAGATCGATCTCCAGTGTATATAATTAGAATTTCAGCTTCTTTTCCTCTTCTTTTCTTGTAGGTTCTTCTTCTTCTCTTCAAGTAAGTTGTCCACAGCATAGACTTGATCCATAAAGATGATTAATTCCCCAGCTTTAGCACACTTTTACCGTATCACCACCAAATCTGCAAAACCCAGAAAATGCATTAATCCATACGCATCACAAAATCATATGGTCTAACTAAACAGTTGACATTCTCGTAAAACATATAAAGTCAAGGCATAAGACAATAACAGTAACATAACATATTAATCAAATCATATCAATCATAAGAGTTTCGCAATGCCAATCATGTATATAGAAGGAAGCACTCCACTATCCGGTGATCAGCCAGTCCACAACCTCCCCCAACACCCCAGTCCACGACCTTTCGATCAAAAAGTCTCCACAATAACTTATCCCACGTGTACAGCGTGGTTTTGTAGGATTCGCAACCTACCAGGCTCAATTCCCGACACTATTTTCCATACATTTAGGGATTAACACCCAGGAAGGCCTTCTGAGAGGACGGTTACCCACTTGCGTTTAGGGATTTAACCGAGGGAGGTCTTTATCCAAGATGATTACCCACAACAACAAATTCCACATCTCAATCTGAAGTATCCCAATCAATGGGAATTCTGGTGACAGGTATCATTTCAACACACAGTGAGATTGCTGGTGATAACCTCCTTTGGAAACTGCCAGTGCACCTATACACACAAACAATCCTGTCACGCCCCAGATCCTGGCATAACTTCCAATGTGGAAAGCGCACGGATCACAAGGCGTAACCTTCGGGATCCATCACTGGACCGCAGATTTGAATCACAAAAGGCATGAAATAATTCAATTTAATTCATAACAATTCAGAGTATAAATAGCGGAAGTAAAACCTAACTTATTACATCAATTATCCAAATAATAAGAATAAATAAATTCGGTATCCATATGAGCCTTACAACCAATTTGAGATAAAATTAATTAATTAAACCTAATCTAAATCCTAACATAAAAGCAAATAAAATAAATAAGACCCTCTTTCATCAAAGTCGGCCATCTCAACCTGCAGTCAGTAACAAATTGTGTGAGCATTGAATACTCAGCAAACAGAATCTAGATAAATTATATTAATAAACATGATGTCATATATTCATAGATTCACCAGATTTAACGCAAATCACAATTAGATGATAACATAAAATGTGATATGTTATGATATGATGAATGAATGAAATACAATGGATCTAATATGCTCAATCAAGAAATGCAGGATGATGCATATTCAATGTCTATGTTTAGATATTGTGTCAAGTGTCCTCGGTAACCAAACCACAACTTTGGAAACTATGTTCCAGGAACATCCGGCTGCCCCTCTCACCGCATCTGGGCGCTAACCCATGGTTCGGTGGCAACCATCTCATCACATAATCAACAACTATCAATGTTCCACTCTTTTTGTAGGACTTTCAACCTACAAGGACTGGGCAACCCACACAAATTTGCATCAAGGCACACTTTCACTTTACCAAACCATAGTATGAATGCCTACCCCAGGAAACACCAATGATAAATTCCCGTGAAAGCTGTTAATGCGCCCATACACGTAAACAATCCATTGGAAAATCTCATTAGTATTCTAATGAAGTAACACACATAACATTAGGACCTGAGTGATAATGTCTAAAGGCTACTTATCCACGCACCCATACACGTCAATAAACCTTTAGAAACCATCACCAGCACCCTATAATTAATTAACTCAAGATTTACTATTCTAACCACCTAGTGTAAATCCAAGGCATTAGAATTTCAATTCTAATCCAACAGTCATGTTCATAGATTTATTTGGAAAGTTTAGAACTGAATTCCTAGATAGCTAGTCATAGGAATCTATCGAACCCTTCCTAAGTCAACCTAGAACGTAGTCAAGTCTCTAATATTCTAATTCTAACTTAGGATGTGAACTCCAAATTAGTGGACAGGAATGGGAGCACTCATTATCTTTAACCATTAGTCAACACATAATTCTCAATTTAGGCACACAGCCTCACAATTAGGCATAAAGCCACCACACAAACCATAACTCATCACAATAGACAACTTTCTTCATATACCAGGCTCACGGCCTTACATCTCTCATAACATCTCATCATACATCCTATACTTGCATCTCAACCTTCCACAACTCCTAATTAATTATATACTAAGCCCAAAAATTAACAAAATATGAAATCTGCGAAATCTGTACATAAGCGCTCGATTGCCATACGCAATCGATCCACTTGGCGATCGATCGCCCGACACGAACCCAGAACATATCGTGGTTATCATTATTTTTCTGAGTTTTCTTACATCAAAACACTACAAAATCAATCCCAATTTATTTTAAATATTTTATCTATCATTCAATAAATCATAGCAAGCATTTTTAACATCAAACATAGAATCAAACCGTATGTAATTGCATGGATTTACCAATCACGTAAGATTCTAAAATTTATATTATTAACCATGCATACATCCATCAGATCTGAATTTATTTAAGCATGACAGAAATCATATAACTCACCTAATAAATCTAGATCACTACTTACCAGATTAGAGAATCAAGTTGAAGTTTTGATTTAGATTCAATGCAATCACCCCACACTTCGATAATTTCTTCTTCTTCCTCTTTGTGATTTTTTTTTTCTGATTTTCGATCCCACCAAAGAAATAAAGATATAGGTTTTTTAATTAACCCTTAAATAATATTATTATATACGTAACCCCTTATTTCTATATTAACCCCATTTACTAATTAATTATGATTAGACCCCAATTTATCCAAATTAGTTTAAAATAATACCATCCTTCCTAATTAATTAAATAATTTAAATGCAAATTAAAGATAATAATAATAGAAAAAAATTAGGAAAAATTTCTTTAAGGATCCGGGTCATTGCAGTCTGCCCTTCTTAAAAGAATTTCGTCCCCGAAATTACCCACCTTAGCTCGAGAACTATTGAGGATACTGCTCTCGAATATCCGATTCCAATTCCCAAGAAGCTTCAGTTTTGTCGTGATGACTCCACTGAACGTTTACCAAGGGAATTGTCTTAGACCGCAATACTTGTTCCTTTCGATCTAGGATCACCATAGGCTGCTCCACATACGAGACATTCTCTTTCAGTTGCAGCTCGCTCCAATCTACCACATGTGATGGGTCCGGCTCATACTTCCGAAGCAAAGATACATGAAATACATTATGTATCGATGACAACTGCATAAGTAGAGCTACCGGATATGCCACCTTACCAATCTTCTGTAAAATCTGAAATGGTCCCACATACCTTGGGGCAAGTTTTCGTTTCTGGCAAAACCTAATCACACCCTTCATTGGGGATACCTTAAGAAACACATGGTCACCTACATCAAACTCCAAATCTCTCGTCCTCTTATCCGCATAACTCTTTTGCCTACTCTGAGTTGTCCTCTATCTTTTTCTGATCTGTCTTACCTTAGCTGTAGTCTCTCGAACTAACTCAGGTCCAGGCACACTACTCTCTCCCACCTCTGCCCAACACACTGGCGATCTACAAGGTCTCCCATACAACGCCTCGAAAGGAGCCATACCAATACTGGAATGGTAACTATTATTGTAAGAGAATTCTACCAAAGGCAGATGTTCTCCCCAACTACCACCGAAATCCAAAACACAAGCTCTCAACATATATTCCAAGATATAATTCTCTCTCTCAATCTGTCCATCAGTCTGCGGATGATATGCAGTGCTGAAGTCCAACTGAGTTCCCATTGCCTTCTGCAAACATTCCCAGAACTTAGAAGTAAACAACGAACCCCAATAAAAAACTATACTCACTGGCACACCGTGAATTCACACTATTTCACGCACATATAACTTGGCAATCTCCTCTGCTGTCACCGAAGTCCTAACAGGTAGGCAATGAGCTGATTTGGTGAGTCTGTCTACTATCACCCAAATCGAGTTCAAGTTCCCACGAGTCATCGGCAAACCCGAAATGAAATCCATCGTCACATATTCCCATTTCCACTCCTCCACAGCTAATGGTTGAAGTCGTCCCGCTGACCTTTGATGCTCAGCCTTCACTTGCTGACATGTGAGACACTTTGCCACAAACTGTGCTATTTCCTTTTTCATACCAAGCCACTAATAATTCCTCCTTAGATCACGATACATTTTGGTGCTTCTTGGATGAACAGAATACTTAGAATTATGTGACTATTCCAAGATCTCCTTCTTAATTTTCTGATCATCTGGCACACATAATCGACCCCGATATCTAACCAGCCCATCTGAATACACTACCCAATCTGGCTTCTTCTCATCTGTGGCCAACAATAGAAATTCCTGATCCGACTATTGACTCACTGCATTATGATTCTCTAATGATGGTGTCACGACTAAACTGAAAAGCAAACCTCTTCCCTTCTCTTTCACTGGTCCAATCCTCAAATCTGAAAATATCTTCTGTAAAGACCACTCCTGCCGCATCAACTGAGCTAAAACACCACACGGCTTCCTACTCAAAGCATCCACCACAACATTTGCCTTCCCTGGATGTAGTTGAGCGCAGTAATATAGTCATTGAGCAACTCTACCCACCTCCTTTGGCGCATGTTAAGGTCTTTCTGAGTGAAAATGTACTGCAAACTCTTGTGGTCTGAATACAACTCACATTCCTCTCTGTACAGATAGTGCCTCCATAACTTCAAGGCAAAAACTACAGCGGCCAGCTCAAAATCATGAGTAGGATAGTTGTGCTCATGAATCTTAAGCTGTCGAGAAGCGTATGCCACTACTCTCCCATCCTGCATCAATACTGCTCCCAGTCCTTGTAAGGATGCATCTGTGTACACTTCCATCTTACACCCACTCACAGAAATCACTAACACAGGTGCTCAAGTCAACCTCTTCTTTAATTCTTCGAAAGATGATTCACACTGATCATCCCACTCAAACTTCACATCTTTCCTTGTCAACCGGGTGAAAGGTGCAGACAAAGTAGAGAAATTCTTGATGAACTTCCTGTAGTAACCCGCTAGACCAAGGAAACTTCGAGTCTCTGATGTGTTCTTCGGCCTTTCCCATCCTAATACAACTTCTACCTTAGAGGAATCCACAGAAATACCTTCCTTTGACACCACCTGTCCAAGGAAATTCACTTCTTCCTTCCAAAACTCATACTTCTCAAACTTGGCAAACAACTGATGCTCCTGCAGTGTCTGCAACACAACTCAGAGATGCTCATCGTGTTGTTCCTGAGTTAGAGAATATACTAGAATATCATCCACAAACACTATCACAAACAGATCCAGATAAGGTCGAAACACTCTATGCATAAGATCCATAAAAGCGGCTGGAGCGTTCGTCAACCTGAAAGGCATCACCACAAACTCATAATGACTGTATCGGGTACGAAAAGCTGTCTTATGAATATCTTCCTCCTTGATCCTCAGTTGATGGT
>JAUPMG010104949.1:0-25962 GCA_031762675.1 Pachysandra terminalis | reverse complement strand
AAGGAGAAGCTTACTTCAGCACCTATTCTAGCTATTCCAGTTAGTGGTGAGAAGTTCATCATCTACGCGGATGCATCATTGTTACGACTAGGGTGTGTTCTAATGCAATATGGGAGAGTGATTGCGTATGCCTCAAGACAGCTCAAGCCACATGAGAAGCATTACCCCACACACGATCTGGAACTTGCAGCTGTAGTTTTTGCGTTGAAATCATGGAGACATCATCTTTATGGAGAGACTTTTGAAGTCTTTTCAGATCACAAGAACCTGCAGTACCTTTTCTTCCAAAAGGACTTGAATATGAGACAGCGAAGATGAATGGAGCTAGTAAACGATTACGATTTCTCATTGCAGTATCATCCTGGAAAAGCTAACGTAGTAGCGGACACACTAAGTCGGCAACCACGCAGCATGGTTGCACATATGATGGTTCAAGAGTGGCTCATGTACGAAGCGCTCACTGATATGAACGCGGAAGTTAAAGAAGAAGAGAATGGTGTAAAGCTGTACAACATACTCACGAAGCCTACCTTGAAGACCAGAATTGTGGAAACAAGCTAAGGAGAATTGGATACAAGACTTAGACATTGATGCCGAAAGCACAGATTGGACTAAGGACGAGGATGGAACCATCAAGTACAAGGGACGGTTATGTGTGTATGACGACAAGGACATTAAAGCAGAAATTTTGGAGGAAGCGCACCGTTCACGCTATTCAATTCATCTCGGAAGGACGAAGATGTACCATGACTTGAGAAGGCAGTATTGGTGGAGAAGAATGAAGAAGAAAATCGAGGAATTCGTGACCAAATGTGCCACATGCCAACAAGTGAAGGCGGAACACCAAAGACCAGCAGAGTTACTACAACCTTTACCTATTGGAGAATGGAAGTGGGAACACATCTCGATGGATTTCATTACGGGACTACCGAAGACTCGCAACGACCATGACATGTTTTGGGTGATCGTGGACAGATTAACCAAGTCTGCTCACTTCATAGCAGCCAGGACCGTAATGAATACGGATGATTTGGCAAGGATTTATGTGAAGGAGATAACCACACTCCATGGAGTACCAGTGACAATAGTGTCAGACCGAGGAACACAATTTACTTCAAAAGTTTGGGAAAGCTTACACAAGGCATTGGGAACACAGTTGAATTTCAGCACTGCATTTCATCCTCAAACGGACGGACAAATGGAGCGTGTTAACCAAGTTTTGGAAGACCTACTTCGAGCATGTATTTTGGAGTTTAAAGGGAGTTGGGAACACCATCTATCACTTGTGGAATTCTCATACAACTACCAATCTTCTATTGGTATGGCACCGTTTGAAGACTTATATGGAAGACCATGTAGATCCCCTTTGTGCTGGAATTAAGCCAAAGCGCATGTTGCCTTAGGACCAGAGATCATAGCGGAAACAACTGAGAAGATTAAGTTAATTAGGGAGAAGCTTCACATAGCTCAGCAACGTCAGAAAAAGTATGCCGATGTAAGGAGAAGAGATCTGGAATTTATGGTTGGAGATTAGGTATTCCTTAAGGTTTCACCAACCAAAGGAGTATTCCGATTTGGGAAGAATGTAAGTTATCACCAAGGTTCATAGGACCCTTTGAGATATTTGAACGGATAGGAGAGGTGGCTTACAAGTTGTTACTTCCGTCTAGCTTTGACCAAGTACACAACATGTTCCACGTCTCAATGTTGAGGAAGTACCACCTGGATGCAACAAGTGTGATTGATTGGGAAACAGTAACAGTGATGGAAGATGCCACATATGAAGAGCATCCAGTATAGATTCTAGATCACAAGGAGCAAGTTCTGAGAAGCAAAGTGATACCATTAGTGAAAGTACTTTGGAGTAATCACAGAACATCAGAAGCTACATGGGAACTTGAAGCCAACATTCGGGAGAAATATCCGCAGCTTTTTAAGTAAGGTAAGTGAATTTCGAGGACAAAATTGTCTTAAGGAGGATAGAGTGTAATAACCCAACTCAATTAAGGGAGTTTAGTGTAATTAGTAATAAGGTTGATATTTAATTAATTAGAATTTAAGGACTAAATTAAATTTTTTAGTAATAGCTAATTAGTTGACTTTGACTAATTATGATTGGTGGGAGCACAATAGATGATCTAAGTGCATCACACACGACCATAACCTCAAAGTTAATCTAATGGCTGAGATTTGTCAGGAATAATTAAACATAATGAATGGTTAGGATTATAAGACAATAAGACATAGGATTAGACAAATCCTAATCTAAATAAAAGAGGATTTAGATAATGTTCGTATTGTACTAGGATTGTTGTTATTTTCAATCACGGGTGTAGATTAATTAATTTAAAATCAAGGGCTGGGATTAGAGACAAATCCTAAACTAAGACTAATTCATAAAAACTCTCTAGAGTATGGTTTGGTCATCTAAACCATTAATCTGAAAATCTGAGTTGAAGATTTTAAGCTAAGGAATAAGAAGACTGTTCAAAACCTGAACTGGGTTAAGGAAGAGCAACGATTCGCGCAATAATCAAGGTAAGTAACTTCAATTTCTTGTATGATCTTGATTTGAATTAGGTGATATGCCATATTCAAAGAATATGACATACCCCATCGAATTCAACTCATATAAAATTATGTTCTTCAAAAAAACTAAATCTTTTAATTCTAATTCTTCCAAGCATGAAACTTTGATAATTTGATTGGTATTTTATTTGTGTTAGTTTCAGAACTTGAATTAATGATGAGTTTATGTTGAGTAAAATTGTTAAATCTGACTTGAAATATGAAAATCATTGAAAAACCCCGTATTGGACCCAACCGGCGACCTGGCGGCATGCCGGTTAGCTACCAGTTGCACCCAGTTGGTCCAGCAGTCCTACCGGCGTGTCGGTAGCCTGCCGGTTCCCACTAAGGGAATTGGACTATCTGCCTAGCCTACCGGAAGGCGAACCGGCGTGCCGGTTGGCCTGCTAGTGGTCCCATTGACTGAAACTTGGATTTTGGCCCCTTGGATAGCCTGTCGAATGGCTAGCCGATGTGCCGGCTAGGCCACTGGTGGTTACCCTGGGTATTTTATTGTTTTGGACCCCACTGCCTAGCCAGCCGGATGACCAGTCGGTGTGCCGGCCATCCTGCCAGCCAAGCAGCAACCCTGTGACTTTGTTTGTGAGCCTCTGGTTAGGCTACCAGATGGCCAACCGACGTGCCAGTTAGCCCGCCGGTCAGCCCCGACCAGTTTATTTGTTAGGTTTGATTTGTTATACTTGTTGTTAATTAATTGATTACTTATATGATAATTGATTTAGGGTTATTGAAATTAATTGTGATTAATCATCTATATGCTATCATCTTGAATTGATTGATTATCATCATGAGTTAATTATGTTTTTAAGGTATCATAGTCCATGTTTAGAATTATGCACAATTGTACACTTGCATGATTGATTAGCTAATATGCACCATCACTTCACATTCCCTCTTGGTCGAAACCCCTCAAAACTATGATGCGCACATGTAATATCTTACTGAGAGTGACCGTGTATGCGGGGGAATGGTTCGATAAGACATTCTTGCTCAGTAATTGATTAGTCGAGTGTGGGACTTACATAACTTGAATTCTAAACAGCATGCATATTTGCACACCATGATATTTTGCATGGACTACACTTGGTGATCAATATGTCTTTTGCATGAGCATGCATTCATACGTTAATAATCTGATCATGCATTGCATTATCTGCATATTTACCATGTTTAAGCATTGTTTTTATGTTATATATTTGCATATCGGTATATTCAGGTTAGGATTGTTACTTAATTGACTTACCTACTGGGCTAAGTGTAGCTGACGTCTTATGACAACCATTTCAGGTAACTTAGATGTGGAAATTAATGAATTTGGAGAGCAAGATGAACTATCTTATTGTGAACATGCTGGACTTAGTCAATGCTTGGAGTGATTTCTACGTGAAGTTTTTCTACCGGATTTATCGTTTTATTTCATAGATTAGATACTATGTATAGGATTAGGGATTTTGATTTTTTACTTGAAATATGACTTTTCTATTTTCTTTTCCGCTATAGATTTATTCTTTGTTATGGATGTAATAGATAGGTTATTCTTTTGGATATTTTCAATTAAATTAGATTCTTTTGAAGTTTATTAAATTTCTGTTAATTCTGGTTTGATATTGATTAACACTCTCGATTCCGATTGCGGTGAGATTTACGGTTCGAACATAAGGGTTCCTATAAGAAGTTCGTTAAGTTTGGGTCGTGACATCATTTGCATGATGATTATGATAGGATTTGATAGGCCGTGCCTAGGGAAGACTGGTTGTACTACAAATTAGATTAGTTAGTGTAGGTAAACAGTCTGTGCCAACCAAAGATGGGCTATACTTGTCCCATATGATAATGTAATTCATACTTAGAATTTGATAGTTTATGCCCAGAGAAATCGAAAGATAGACCAAGCTTATTCTTAGCATGATACCTTTTTCTGACATTGTGTGTGCTTGTAGCCACACAAGTCTGTTTTCAGACATTGAATTGATTTCCTAGATTTCATGAGATTACCATATTCAAAGGGTTAGAGGGATCATCAATACTCTACTGTTTTTCTCATTGATTTAATCCTTAATTTTAGTTTACTTTAATTTTTAGAATTAAGATCACTTATTCACTTTCTTTTTCTAATTAATTCACTAAGAATTCATCTGGTAAAAATTACAATATAAATCCCATCAGTCCTTGAGGTTCGACATCCTCAAAATAGCCCTATCCCACAAGGATTCGTCCTATTGCGAGTGGTTATAATTCCACACATCAGTATTCAAATGGATTATTCGCGTGTATGGGTGCATGGATAGTTTCCGTTGATGATCATCATTTGGTTCCTAATTAATGATGTTGTTTGCGTACTGCATTAGTGAAATTTAATTGAATCATAATGCTGAAGCCTTGCATGTGACTTCGTGGTTGGGATGACCAGCTTTTACTCAACTCCAGAGTGAGTTGGGAAGCTGCCTCGAGAGACAAAGTGAGGGTGAGGACCAGAGATGTACAATAGGCCCAGAGACAGGGTGAGGACCAGAGATGTGCAATAGACCCAGATGTTTATTTATTTATTGTTAACTGTTGGATGTTAAAACTGTGCTATACAAACAGAATCGGCGAGGCATCCTTAGCTCGAAAGGGGGCCATGACTCCTAGAGTGAGTTGCAGTCCGGATCAAGCATGAACATCCAGTGATCACAACAAAAATAATTGCATGCATATCATTTGGTTGCGATTGTACAGTGAATTGTGAAAAGGGAGACTTGACTCTCTTGAAAGTGAGCATGGAGCATACTGCGTCATACTAGTATGTAGCTGTGAGTGGACTATCATGCATGATACCAATCCCCGTGAGTATGGATGAGAGAACTGCATAGTGTGCTGAATGAATTGTTATGATTGAGTAAATTGTTAGTTAGTGAATATTAACTAGTAGACGTTAATGTAGGACTCAGATTGCTATTAGAAATGTGTAATGTAGTTAATAAGATTAGATTCATTAGAACATTGTAGATAGTATTACAAAGATAGAAGAATGAATGGTGATTATGTCACGACCCGATTCTAGGATGTACCCCTCTGAGAGTGACCATAAGAATCTAGCGACGTAACTCTCACCCCCTCACCAGGAGGTGGTAAACTAGTAAGTAAACGAGAGCTAAAGTAAACAGAATTAAGTTAAATTTATTACCCAGCCCAAACATATGCATAGGTGTGTGGGAGCATCCTAACCCAAACCATCCTTGTATCTACGCATAACCTAAAAAACAGATCCCAGAAAGGTGAGCTACACAGCTCGCGAGTAAATCCACAATACTTGGGCATTTACCCAGAAATACGATCCAGTAAAATATATGCAGTGGAATTATTAAGGGAAAAAGATATCAAGAGGTAAGAGCTCACACTCACCTGTGTTGGATAATCTGCTACATTAACCCAATGTCTACTAGCAATAATGATGAATAAGTCAAAATAAAAATTATGCGATGATCTACATATCACTCAACAACACATTACATCAATTCACCACAATTACAACTAAATGCAGTTCTCCCGTCCCAAACTCACATGTCCAGGTGTCATATTTATTAGTCCTCTCAATCCTACATACTACTCAATGCAGGATGCTCCATGAATATACATAAGGAAATCTAGTTCCCATTTACAACCATAAATAATATGTATGTAATGTTTCTGTCGTGAACTCTGGAGATTCACGCAAGATCCGGACTGTAACACCATGGGTCTCATTCTCTGAGTCATGGCCCCTTTTGGGCTAAGGATACCTCGCCGATTCTGTATGTACATAACAGTTTTAAGGGACTTGGGACCCCCGGGAATTCATGCCCCGCTTTTATTTTTATCCGGGACACACCATCTCAACAGGATAGTCCAAGGGCATCATCTTTGTGAACCTCCTTCCTTGACATTTATCCAAGTTCAAGACACCAAACATTTCAAATCAAGGACGACATTACGTCAGGGCCTATTGGACATCTTTGGTCCTCACCCGGTCATGCCCATCACGCGTATCCATTCAAATAGTCAATTCACGTTACTCAATCCCGAGTAACACCCAGGGGTCATCCCGACCGTGGGTCCAATAATCATGGTCTCCATATTACAGTTAATCTAGTTTAGATAATGCAAAACGAGAAAACAACCCATCACAAAAGCAGTGGCATCCAGTCATCACATCATACCAATGGATCTTTGCACATCCACACCATTCAGTCATGTAAGTAAGACATGAACTCATGATAATCATCATCACATTTCATTCTTCATATGCATTGATACTATCATGCATTTACGAAACCCATAGGCTATGGCATAAGATTAAATCAGTAATCCGTAATGATAGTTGAAACACTTGTCAATTTAAACTAAGCATTGTAAGCATAATGTCCTTCACTTTAACCCATGATTTCATGATAATTCGGGTTGTGGAGAAATACACTCCCTGCCCTTAAGCTCTTCTTTCAAACACAAGAAAAACTCACCTTCGGTGGGTTCGTCGATGGGTCCGGTGGATCCACCGATGGGGTACATCCAACAGAAACAAGTTCTGTCGGTGGGTGCATCGGCAGACCGACCACCTACCGACAGTGTAATATACACAACAAGACAGAGTCCTTTGGTGGCACCCTCGGACCACAAGGCAGTCACCAAGGGGCATCAGTGAGTGCGTCGGTGGGTTCGACCACTCACCGATAGTCACAAGTCACTTAAGCATGGGCTACGCCCTTCGGTGGCACCCTTGGACCACAAGGCAGTCACCAGTGGGCATTGGTGAGTGTGTCGGTGGGTCCAACCACTCACCAACTGTCACAACACATTTAATATATGGGCTTGGTCGGCGAGTTCTCCGAGGTTCCTCGGTACTCCCCGACCACCTCATCGGCGAGTGCGTCGGTGGGTCCGATCACTCACCGACGGGTTCAAACCAGATAAAGGAGGTCCCTGTCGGCCAGTGCGTCGGCAGACTGACCACTCACCGACGGTCTGCAGTACACCAAATGTGTCGCTGTCGGCGAGTGCGTCGGTGGACCGACCACGCATCGACGGACGCGATTCTCGGTTTTTAGGTCATGTTTCAGGCTACGGAAATCCATGGGTCTAAAAGGGGTTTTCCTCAGGGTTTGAAGGGAAGACCATCACAATGATATAGAGTTAATTCTCAGCATTTAAACATACCAAACAACCCTCTACACCACTTAAGGATTCTATCATGGAAAACCCTATCACTCACAATCCATATAGCATGATCAACAAGCATTTCTCTGGAAGACAACTTTAATCACACAATACAACATATAGGTTCAGGCATTCAACATACTAACAATTTGAGTTTAATCTCAACATGACATTTAATCACATGGTCTTGAATAAGGGAAATGCATATATAACCTGAAGAATGTTTGAGTTTAAATGCTCAGATATTGGGGAAAAGCTCACCTGTATTGGTGGTGAAATCTACTCCACTAACCCTCATCTTCCTCCATAACTCCAGCTCTAGGGTTTCTCTTGTTCTTCCTCAAAATTCTAGCAACATTTTGGTTCAGCACACAAAGAGAGTATTTATACTCTCCTCTTTTAGGGTTTAGTGTCTTTTGGGCTCAGGTTTTGGGCTGCCCAACAAAAGCTACAAAGGCTGGTCCAAACCTAGGGTCTAATTATCCATTGAGCAAGTATATGTGTGTCTCAAAAGTCCAAAAGAATATGGAAGGCTAACAGCCCATCCTCACATGGTCAGGGTCTAAGCCAACACACTGTTATGATTTTTAACAAGTCAGGGAAATTTACTAAACTACCCTGAACTAAAATTTGAAATTTTCCAGGTCATTACATCCTATCCCCTTTAAAATAATTTCGTCCCGAAATTCAGGATGATTGATACAACCAGGTCAGGTCTAGTCTCAAGTAGGGAGAACATTATTTAGGAGTCCCCACTTCTATTGGTCAGCTTGCTAAAGTCCAAGCACCTATTCCGAACATTTACAACCATAGGAAGGAAGATTCATTCAACATGAGAATCCTGCACAAGATAGGAAACAAAGCGTGGATATCATAAGCAACCAACATTTTAGTCAGACATAGAGTTACCCAAAATACTTTGGTTTCTACAACAAAGGATCTTCTCGTGAGACACCAAAATCTACAGTACATAACAAGCAAAGTATCACTCATAGTGCAACCAGATGAAAGAGAAAGAAAATGAAGATAACCATGATCAAGGTCAACTATAGGAAAATATCAGCCACAAGCCGGGCTATCTGAAGTTCTCTCGCCATTACTGCTTAGGAAGATCATTGAGTCCAAATTCTGTACTCCTGCCGTGTCTCTGGTGCTAGGGCCGGTGGCGGAGGTGACTGTTGGCGGTGATCTGGAATTGGAACAGGAACAGGCGGTGGTGGCTGCACTACGTCGTCCATCCGACGGCACAACGTAGCGATGCCCTGTAAGAACTCCATGAGTCGCTCAAACTGACTCCTGCTCTCTGCCCTAGCATCCTGTACTAGGGATCTCACCTCAAATGCATTCCTCTCTAAAGCAGACAGCCGGAACTCCACGAACATATTCCTCCTCACATAGTGTACGCCCGAAGTGCTCGAAGCTGCCGCGGCTGGAATAGTTCCTTGTTGCTCTTGTGTAGACCTGTCTCGGCTAGACTGGCCTCTCTCCATCTCTCGGTGCTCTGGGACATCTTGAGTGTGCAATTTCATCTTGTTCAAGTGGTACTAGGCAAAAGGGGCTTCCATAACTAAATTCCTGGGAGAGGGAAGCATAACTCCCCACCTAGTGGCAAGGTCGGACATCAAGTAGGCAAGGGGCAGTGAGGTCTTCTTCCACGGGTTATAGAGATATCTAAGGATCTAGTCCATGATTAGGCTAGGGATACAAGGCTTCAGCCCTAAGTCTAGGTGGTTCATCATCTAAACCACCCGGTAGGTCAAGTCTATCTTGTTCCCGGCTCTGGGGTACAGGTTGTTGACAAAAATGCTATTCAGAATCCTATAAGGGTCTCTCCAGGCTGTAAAAGGGAGGGCATTATCATCCCTCCACTTCACCAAGCTGCCACACAATCTGATGGTCACCTCATCCCTCTGGGATCCCCTAAGCTCAAGCAAATGAGAAGTTGATGGGTTCCGGGTCAGACCCATCACTTCAGCTATCAAAGGGATGGTTAACTCAAATTCACGCTCGTCAATCACGAGGAAAATCACTGCTGCTAGCTCATCACACGATGTCATAGATGAGTATACCATCTGAGCTATGGCTGGGTACCCTGAACCGCCCTAGGACAGAATGGGAGTCCACTCTGCCTTATCCAAAATCTCCAACACCCCGTAAGGTCTGACATGCTCAATCTCTACTTTCCGCTCAATAACACATTTTCGATTAAAGAACGTGTGAGAAATTACCCGTTCTACAGCCGATGGTTGTCGTTGTCGTTGGGTGGGCGCGGCTCTGTGCATGGGTTCCGGCGTCTCATCCTACAGGTATTCTTCTTCTTCCTCTAGCGGTGGGGCACGACTAGTCGAATCCCTGGCTTTCTTAGATGTCCTTGCTGCCGAACTCTTCTTTGTCAATGTGATAGGAATACAAGAGAGAAGAAGAATAGGACGTGAATGTGGGTTGTAGTTGTTGTTCACAAGGTTCGAAATGTGTTGAGGATGGTACGTACAGTACCAGGCTCCAAGCAAGGGGAACAACCTTGAAAAGAGAAGGGAAGAGGAGAATGGTGTGTTCGTCCAATACCTAGGTTGAACCCACACCACAGAGCAAAATTGAGGGGAAAATGGAGTGGCTTCAATTCTTTGACCTCCAAGGGATGATTTGGAGTGGATGAAAGTAGGGTTTATAGGGGGAAGAGGGCTTTGGGTTTCAGACGAGTTCAAAGGAAATAAGGAAAAGATAACATTTTTCTGGGTTTTAAAATTGGGTTGCATGAAATCGCGTCGGTCGGTGCACCGACACTCACCGACAGACTCGCCGAAGGCAAATTTTTTTATTTTATTTTTTTTTAAGTCTAAAAATTTTATAAGAGGGAAAAAGGAAAAAAAACTTTAAAATAGAGCAACTTCTTGCATGGGTTTGACCATAATTTACACTAATCATGATTGAATCAACGCAATCAGTGATTTAAGGGAAAAATAAAACTCATTGGTCCACATCTGTAATCCACACGCACCAAATCAGCACCAATTCATCATTCTCATTATAGTCATACCATCAGTCCACAATACGACCCTCCAAACCAGATCATCACAATAATTGCATCATCATCACAAGGCATTACCACGGAATAATTAGCAGATTAATTTCAAGCAACTTAACCTAATTAGGTTCCCCTTACAGAAATAATTCATTATATGTAAAATATATCTGTCGTTTAAAATTTTCTTCATAGGTCATCTAACACACCTTCCTTTTCACAAGTTCTAGCGTATGGATGTATTTGCAACTACACCGTCCCTTATACTCATGGAGGTACTTGGTCAGTGTTAGGGTTATACATATATCGTAAGATTTCACATCGTACATCCTCCAAGCCTTTGGTGGTCATGTCCATTCGAACATCCCAACCCAGTATACTTGCCAAGCATTAATTTCTTAAAGTTCAACCCTAGGGTCTTTTAGAGATAGTGGCCTTACTATCTTTCAACACCTTTCGAAAAGTAACCTTAAGAAACCACATCCAACACACAACCCTCATGCTCATCTTCACATACCTATCCCCTCACCTATCTTTCTATAGTGATTGTGCTAACCCAGGCTTATCATTAAGTCTAAATTATACCTATCCTTGTTGCCAAGATTTATTATCTTTAGCTCTGATACCACTTTGATACGACTCAATTCTAGGATGTACACCTCTGAGAGTCACCATAAGAATCTAGCGACGTAACTCACCCCCTCACCATGAGGTGGTAAACAAGTAAGTAAACGAGAGCTAAAGTAAACAGAATTAAGTTAAATTCATTACCCAGCCCAAACATGTGCATAGGTGTGTGGGAGCATCCTATCCCAAACCATCCTTGTATCTACAGATTGCGCAGCGTAACCTGAAAAACAGATCCCCGAAGGGTGAGCTACACAGCTCGCGAGTAAATCCACAATACTTGGCCATCTACCCAGAAATACGATCCAGTAAAATATATGCAGCGGAATTATTAAGGGAAAAAGATATCAAGAGGAAAGAGCTCACACTCACTTGTGTTGGATAATCTGTAACATTAACCCAATGTCTACTAGCAATAACGATGAATACGTCAAACTAAAATTATGCGATGATCTACATGTTACTCAACAACACATTATATCAATTCACCACAATTATAACTAAAAGCAGTTCTCTCGTTCCAAACTCACATGTCCAGGTCTCATATTTATCAGTCCTCTCAATCTTACATACTACTCAATGCAGGATGCTTCATGAACATACATAAGGAAATCTATTTCCCATTCACAATCATAATCATTCACAACCATAAATGATATGCATGTAATGTTTCTGTCGTGAACTCTGGAGATGCACGCAAGATTCGGACTGTAACATCATGGTACTCATTCTGTGAGTCATGGCCCCTTCCAGGCTAAGGATACCTCGCAAATTTTGTGTGTACAACACAGTTTGAGGGACTTGCGACCCTCGGGAATTCATGCCCTGTTTTTATTTTTATCCGGGACACACCTTCTCAACAGGATAGTCCAAGGGCATCATCTTCGTGAACCTCCCTCCTTGCCATTCATCCCAGTTCAAGACATCAAACATTTCAAATCAAGAACGATATTACGTCAAGGCCTATTGGACATCTTTGGTCCTCACCCGGGCATGCCCATCAGGTGTATCCATTCACAAAGTCAATTCACGTTACTTAATCCTGAGTAAAATCCAGGAGTCATCCCGACCGTGGGTCCAATAATCATGGTCTCCATGTTGCAGTTAATCTAGTTTAGATAATGCGAAAGGAGAAAACAACCCATCACAAAGTAGTGGCATCCAGTCATCACATCATACCAATGGATCTTTGCACATCCACACCATTCAGTCATGTAAGTAAGACATGAACTCGTGATGATCATCATCACATTTCATTCTTCATATGCATTGATACTATCATGCATTTACAAAACCCATAGGCAATCACTTATCAATTTAAACTAAGCATTGTAAGCATAATGTCCTTCACTTTAACTCATGATTTCATGATAATCCGGGCTGTGGAGCAATACACTCCCTGCCCTCAAACTCCTATTTCAAACACAAAGAAAAATCACCTTCGGTGGGTTCTTCGGTGGGTCTGGTGGATCCACCGATGAGGAACATCCAACAAAAATAGGTTCTGTCAGTGGGTGCGTCGGCGGACCGACCACTCACTGACGGTGTGCTATGCACAACAAGACAAAGTCCTTCTGTGGCATCCTTGGACCACAAGGCAGTCACCGAGGGGCATCGGTGAGTGCGTCGGTGGGTCTGACCACTCACCAACAGTCACAAGTCACTTAAGAATGGGCTACGCCCTTTGGTGGCACCCTCGGACCACAAGGCAGTCACCGGTGGGCATCGGTGAGTATGTCGGTGGGTCCGACCACTCACCAACGGTCAAAACACTTCTAATATATGAGCTTGGTCGGCGGGTTCTCCGGGGTCCCCTAGTACTCCCCGACCACCTCATCGACAAGTGCGTCGGTGGGTCCGATCACTCACCGACAAGCTCAAACAAAATGAAGGAGGTCCCTGTCGGCGAATGCGTTGGCGGACCAACCACTCACCGACGGTCTGCAGTACACGATATGTGTCGCTGTCGGCGAGTGCGTCGGTGGACCGACCACTCACCGACGGACGCGATTATGGGTTTTCAAGTCATGTTTCAAGCTACGGAAATCCATGGGTCTGAAAGGGGTTTTCCTCAGGGTTTCAAGGGAAGACCATCACAACGATATAGAGTTAATTCTCAGCATTTAAACATACCAAACAACCCTCTACACCACTTAAGGATTCTATCATGGAAAACCCTATCACTCACAATCCATATAGCATGATCAACAAGCATTTCTCTGGAAGACAACTTTAATCACAAAATACAACATATAGGTTCAGGCATTCAACATACTAACAATTTGAGTTTAATCTCAACATGACATTTAATCACATGATCATGAATAAGGGAAATGCACATATAACCAGAAGAATGTTTGAGTTTAAATGCTCAGGTATTGGGGAAAAAATCACTTGTATTGATGGTGAAATCTACTCCACCAACTCTTATCTTCCTCCATAACTCCAGCTCTAGGGTTTCTCTTGTTCTTCCTCAAAATTCTAGCAGCATTTAGGTTCAGCACACAAAGAGAGTATTTATACTCTCCTCTCTTAGGGTTTAGTGTCGTACGGGCTCAGGTTTTGGGCTGCCCAACAAAAGCTACAAGGGCTGGTCCAAACCTAAGGTCTAATTATACATTAAGCAAGTATATGTCTGTCTCAAAAGTACAAAATAATTTGGAAGGCTAACAGCCCATCTTCACATGGTCAGGGTCTAAGCCAACACACTGTTATGATTTCTAACAAGTCAGGGAAGTTTACTAAACTACCCTCAACAGAAATTTTAAATTTTCCGAGTCATTACAGATTAAGACAGGGACTAATCTGATAAAAGATTAGAACTGTAGAGAGTATTGGTATGGAATAATAATCACTTTATGAATAAGACTTCATAATAGACAACTATAAGATGATGTCAGTAGAGTTGAGTATATTCAACAAGCAGAATCATATAAATGTGAGAAAAGGAATTGATTAATTACAAGTAATCACACATAATAAAATTATGAACTGAATTGCATAAATACATGTAATGTACTATCGTCATAATCATAAGCTGATTCACGATAGTTAAGAATTTAATGACAAAGAGGTCAAGAACTATAATGTATTATCATAGTCCACCTATATGGTATTCCATATTTATTACTGGTTTGTGTTTCTGAGTAAATACCCAATTATTGTGGGTTTACTCGTGGCTTTATAGCTTACCTTCGTTGATATATATTTTTCAGGTTGCTGCTTAATCTGATCGATAGCTGGTGGGCTTGGGTAGAACCTTCAGCTTTGTAATGGTTGGTAATGATCTTGGTAAGGCATATCTAGTATTTAATATTATTTAGAAATTTCTATTGATTATTCACTTGTTTGCCACCTCTTGTGAAGGGGCTAAGAGTTGCGTTGCCTGATTCTAGTAGGTAACCCTTGAGGGATATACCCTGGAATCGGGTCGTGACATTTCATGCATGGATCGTATTCTTTTTAAGACTTACGAAGAGATCGGTGAGAGGAAAAAAAGGGTAGCATATTACTTCCGCACCATGGTTATTGGAAAGGGCATAGTCAAACTCAAATAGTTGTATTAATCGGACTAGTTTATCTTATCCAGGAATGGAATTTTTTCGTTAGATATGAATATCTTGTATTGGAATGATTTAATGTATGGATTCTCTTCTGCTTATACTGCTGTCTCTATTTCTTTGTCCTGGTTTAATTTCTACTGTGACTTCTTGTGATTATTTTGACACATATGCACCTATTACACAAATTTCTTCTTTTAGGGTTTGTTCTCCCAAGTCAAGAGAAGAAATCTCTTTATTGCCTGAAGCTTACTCCTATGTAGTAGTATGAGAATTTTACCATATAGTGCTATTTTAAGGTTAATGATGTAGATAAGAATGTTAATTCAATGTTCTTGCTATAATTTGTTTATATGTTGATGACATGCATATTTTTTATACTTACCTTGAAGTGGTGGAGAAAAGAAAAATGTTTATGTCCTCTAACTTTGATATGAAAGATATAGGAGAGGCTGATGTAATCTTATGAATTAAAATTATTAGAAAATGGAATGGATTGACTTTATCTCAATCTCATTATATTGAAAAATTCTTAAGGAGATATGTTCATTTTGATCATAAACCAGTCCTTACTCCTATAGATCCTAATATTAAGTTAATGAAGCACACTAGACGATGTAAATCTCAATTAGAGTATTCCAGTGGAATTGGGAGTCTTATGTATGCAATGAATTGCACAAGATCCGAAATAGCATATGTTGTAGGTATGCTATGCAGGTTTACAATCAATCTAGGTAGTGAACACTGAAAAGTAATTTCTAGAGTTCTTAACTATCTGAAGGAGACCATAGATTAGGGTATGCACTAGATATCCCACTGTGTTAGAAGGGTATAGCGATGCTAGTTGGAATAACGTGGAATCCAAATCAAAATCCACCACTGGTTGGATCTTTACGCTAGGAGGAGTTGCTGTGTCTTAGGGATTCAAGAAGTAGACTTGTATTTCTGATTTAACAATGTTATCAGAATTTATAGCTCTTACAGATTCATGCAAAGAAGCAAAGTGGCTTAGGAATCTATTAATAGACATTCCTCTTTAGGAAAAACCAACTCCAGTTGTAATGATTCTTGTGATAGCCAGGCGACTTTGTATAAATCCTCAAGTAAGACATACAATGGGAAGTCAAGACATATAAGTCTTAGACATTAGTCTGTGAGACAATTACTCAAATGTGGAGTAATTACGGTCGACTATGTGGAGTCGAATGCAAACCTTGCTGATCCTCTTACGAAAGATATTGCTAGAGATATGGTCTATAAGACGTCGCAAGGAATGGGGTTAAGGCAACTTGCACTTCAACCATCTTTAACGGCAGCCCAACTTATGTCTTCAAATTATAGACAAAGTTCAATGGGTACAAACAAGTTAAATGTGTAGTTTAGCCTGACAATAGAAACTACCTCATTCCTAGACATTGACTAGTTTCAGGATCTGCAAAAGAGAGGCTGGATAAATATATCCTTAATAAATCCTTCAAGGTGATTCATGGACTCACCTATGTGGATTTACCTAGATGAGTGTGGGAGTTAAGCCGCTTCCTATGAAAATCTTGGCTATTTTCTAGAGCACTTAAGAAACAGGGTACCGATACATGGCCATTAGCGTGCAAAGCTAAAGGACAACTCTAACCCTTGGCAATGAGTATGTGTGATAGTCTCCAGTTTTTCTCTAAGGTCCTTGGTTCAAGATCCATTCACCATAGCACCCTGGTAAACTTTGAACTCTCTACATTACGTGAAAGTTCAAGTCCAAAAGACACTTATCACCTATCTACGAATTTCCGCGATGATGCCAAGTTTGTAAATGTATTTATCATCATTCTATTACTTTTCTTATTAATAGAATGATGGAGGATTGTTGGATATTTTCAAAATAGCTTTTTTTTGAAAGCTTATTGTGAAGTCTCTTGTCCCTCATCAAATAACTATAAGAAAAGCGAAGGTTATATTGGGTGAGCTCCTTTTTCTTGTGTGTTTAAAAGCAAAGGGAATGTTATAATGCATTGCACTTGGGTCGATAGTATGAAGCACCACCACACACGCGTGTGTGTGAAGGCCCAACGACGCTTGGGGCTCCATGGCACAATGGGAGCTTTGTATATGTACTTTGTACTTAGCATGCGAGGAGCGTATAAGCCTTTTCTTTTAGAGTTAGCCACCCAGTTGGACCAGGGGTTGATTGATTGTTTGGTTTGATGGTTCGGATATGCATGGTTCAGGTTGACCTTCTGATCAGACACACCTGATGGATCCAAGGGTTGCACCAGATCAAAGAGGTGTCAACTGAACAGGTTCCTTTATATGATTAGATCCTGACCATAGGATTATGATTTCATCTGATCGATGATGAGTGAAAGGGTACATGCCCTTTCAGATTAGATCCAGACCGTTGGATTAAGTCATGCCTTTTGGTGAACAAGCACATGTGAGTCTATAAATAGACTGTTGATCCAGATCATTCAAGCATCCAGATTTGACCCAAATTATATGATTGTGTGAGAGAGATTCATTAAGGCATTCAATTGTGTTTGGCATCATCAGTCCTTATACACAAAGTGTCATGTTGAGATCGGATGGTGCACATCCGAGAATCACAACGAATCTCGATTAGAGACTTCATTGTATCTTGAAGGCATTTTCTCACTAACCCCTTAGTGCATTCGTGATCTTTATTTGAAGGAGAGAAACGTTTCTAAAAGAAAGCAAGCCGATCGTGCCTTGAAGCTTGTTAATTAATGGTACATATTGTTTTTAACCCTTTATACTCTTGATCCTTCATTCTTTTCCAACAGTTATATCTACTACTGGACGTTGATTATAGGGCAACTCGATCCGGTTTAGTTAGTGTTGACATCAAACTTGGGGCGTTAGTCGGGTGATCGACTGACCGAAAATGTGTGATGTGGTCCATTTTTTATGAAAATTTGCGGGCACCTTTAATCCACTTATTTGAGATTGTAAAATCTGAAATTAATACATATTATGCATAAATTTCTTATTGAAGGAACTATGGCTATGTTTACCTAACATGTGTATTTTTAGTTTTGATTTCAATTCATCTAAAGCTTATCTTATTCATGTTATACAAGTTATATTGCACATGTTCATATACACAAGTGTTTGCATAGATAATTGCATAATACACATTGCAAAACATAAGCTCGTGAAGCATCTAAACTTTAGCCAAGTCTAATGCATTGACTTGACCCCATATTTCCTTTATTTTGGAATTTATGGACATAACCAAGAGGTATTGTAATGAGAAATTATTATATAAGTGAGGAAGTCTCGGATGGACTACATTGCATGTGTTGGGGTACTAGTTATCCCAATAGACCAAAATTCATCTCGTTATTTTGATAGATGCCCGAGTGAAATTTTGTTAGTAGATCGAGTAATGAATGTTCACAAGGTAAATCCACTGGTGTGTGATACCTTGGGATACGTCCTCATGATCAAAAATAAGATGTGGGAATTGTGCCCACTATGTCGGATGAAGCCCTAAAAACTTTGGTGCGCACGTAGAATAATCTCCTATTCTTAGCCGTGTGAACGGGGGGATATGACATCTCGAATAGTTTGGGATTGGATCGGGTGTGAATGTATAATGTTAGAATACCAAACAACATGAATATTGCATTACATCTGATTATACTTGAATCACACTTGGTGATTACATACTTGTTGCATGAGCATGCATTGCATTTATTAATAATTGAACCAGCATATCATATTGCATTGCACAACACTTCATTATTATTGCATATACTAATATGATTTTCTCACATCCCGAATTATATGATATACCTTACCAATACTAGGGGATATAGTCCTAAATTCCAAGAGTGAATCTCACTCCTCCTCTACTCACTACTAAGGCATGGCACATCCACAATAACACTAATATTCCAACAATTTCCTCAAAAGAAAAAGAACAGTGGAAGCAATACATATATAAATAACGCTTACTCAAACGTGGTTTGAGATCAACAACACCAAATCCAAAAGGTACAAATAAGGGCTAACAACATTGCCCAACTAGTAAAGGAGTCCAACTACTCCAACTAAGTACAACATAATCAAAAAATGAAATTAAACAAAGAAATCTAATTCTTCAAGTCTTCAGCTCCAAGTTCTTGCAGTACTTACCTCGACAATCTATCTTCTTCAATTGGCTCACCTGAAATGTTGGGAGCCAGAAAGGCTTGAACTACGCGCTCAGCAATACAATGTGCAAACATGGTGTGACATGACAAGGTTCACTATGAGAATAAAATTTACTAAGAATTACTTTTTATTGGCCAGAACACATGGGAATTCCTACATGAGCACACACCGTAACACCCTCGCATAAATATCTGAATCAAGGGTGGGGATTTTGTCACTTAAGGAAACCTAGATCTAAGGCTTGTGAGTGAAAGAGAGTTAAGGATAGCGAGAGGGTCTAACCCTATTCTCCCATTGTATGTTTTGTTGTGTTGAGAAGAAGAGAACAAGGAGAGAAGAAGAAGATCAATAAGAAGAACAAGAGGAAGGAGATGCTTACCAAGAGGATTGACTTGAAGATTTGGAGCTAACAAGCTAGGGTTTCATGTTCTTGTTGAGGTAAGTGCATTGTGTACTTCCTTGAAGTTCATACTTGAAGATTTTCATGATTTGAGATGGCGTTTTTCTATGATCTTGACTTGTGTTTATAATTCTTGGTCACATGAGTTGCATATCTCATAATCCATAGCTTGATGTTCATATTTTTGCTTGGTATTTTAGATCTAATGTTAGATTTTTTAGAGTAATATTGATTAGATTTAATCTTTTATTGTTTATGATTGATTTAGGAGGTTTTAGAAGGTTGGGGATGAAGGTTTTAATCTATTTGAGGTTTGGGGTTTGCCCTAGGTTGGCTTGAAGTGCAGAAAAACCCAGAAACGCATTTTTCGGTGGGTCGTCGATCCACCGACGAGACCCACCAGCAAATTGAGTTTGGTCGGTGGGAGGTCGGTAAGCCGACGGGACCAACCGATGGGATTTGGTGCAGGGTGGTCACTGTCGGTGGATCGTCGGCGGCACCGACGAGACCCGCTGACAGGAACTTGGAATATTGGGGTTTGGTCGGGGGCTCCGTCGGTGGCACTGACGAGACCAGCCAATGGGATGTGAGTTTGGTCGGTGACTCGGACAGTGGCACCGACGGACCCACCGACCATGTGTAGGTTGGTTTCAGGATTTGGTTTCTTCAGCTTGGGTCCTCAGGACAGCCTGATTTTCGGATCCTCAAGACAGCCTGGTTTTCAGTCAGCATTTATTTACCTGAACATTAATTAAGTAAATGTCCTCATATTTTTATTCTCCATTTACTTAAGATATGAGATGTAAATCAGCAAACACCCCCCCCCCCCCCCAACATTCGAATTCAATAAAAAAATACTTTCAAGCCCTAATTTTGTTTGTATAAAAAGTCAACTCTCTGATTTTAGTACAAATTCTGGTTTTCAGGATTTTTATCGAAAACACCATTTTTGAGTTGGGATGTTTTTAATCAACCTTTGAGGCCCCAGATAATTTTTAAAATCTAGTTGCATTATATTATGGTTAAGTACCCAAAGTCCGGTAGGAAAAATATTATATTTTAGATTTTGAAACTGTTTTGGTGAAAAGTCAACGTTTTCCAGGCTTAGTCAATTTCTAGACTGCTACCGTTTGAACCTTGTCTTCCGACTATTTTGATCACAATATGCTTCGGGTATGCATTAATTGTTGATTATGAATAATGTGAGTATAAGATTTGATTGAAGATACTTCTAAGTGAGATTTGTTCTTAGAGTAGCCATGTGAGTTGGTTAGTACTTTTCCTCCAAAGGAAAACCCGTGTTGTGTTTCCTCTTAAATACCCTTGAAGACATAGTCTATTGTGTGCTAATCAGTGACATGAGATTGTTTTTACACGAACACTTAAGCGTAAACATTATACATTATCATTTTACGTATTGTGATGGTTGGGTGTGACTTTCCTTTATATTGTGATGTATGAACTCGGTAGGCCAAAACATGAACATCTTATCTTTACACATGACCTATAGTATCCAGTGTATTAGTAAATAGTGATTGATTCTCTGATTTGGGTTATGATGATCAAATTCTTGGTGGATCATTTTGTTGGTTGGGGCATTGTTCTGCATGAACATTGGTGCCACGTGAATATGAACTTATGTAAAGACGCATCTGTTATTTATTTATTTATTTCCTGCATATGTAGATGTGTGAGATTCAATATGGATTGAATAAATCATATTATGTAGTCACGATTATTCTTATGCATATCATGTAGCTAAATGTTAAAACCATGCATTAAAAGGACATTCATGATTGTGGGTCCATGTATGACACTCAGACCCTTGACAAATCTTGGCTCCTCTTAAGGAGGACCAATGGATAATGTGAGGATACTTGGAATCCTAGTTGAGTTCCAAATGAGTGATAAATTCTCTAGAGTCCTGAGTGGACTATATATATGTTTAAATCTAAGATGATTTATGGGTGAGGTATTAGCTACCCCAAGAGCCTGAGATTTCCTATATATTGTATTATATATATATATATATAGAGAGAGGGAGAGAGAGTACCCAATTTATAGTTGTGGGTAGGCGATGGGTCACAGAGGGACGTTCACGAGGTGATGCCCTTGGATCACCCCCCTTGAGGAGAAAGTGGGATCCCTGATAAAAACAGATGGGGGCTTACCCCATGGGTTGCAACACCCTAAAACCATGTCGTACAAACAAACTCCGATGTGGCCTTGGATCACCCCCTCGAGGAGGAAGTGGGATCCCTGATAAAAACAGATGGGGACTTACCCCATGGGTTGCGACACCCTAAAACTGTGTCGTACAAACAGAATCTGATGTGGCCTTAGTCCGAATGGTGCATGCAATCTTGAGAGATGCATGGTGGCACAGATGAGATCAGCTTGAACATCCAACCACACTTTATCAATCTCATTCATTGCATTCACGTGTTTGTAATAGCCATCATGTTTGGCTAGTAGTTACTTGTTCATGTAATTGCATCTAATGAACAAACCATTACATTTCTTCATGGCATGGCATACATTCGTGGTTTTGAATTCAAGCGTATGAGTCTTGGTTAGTACATTGTACTTGTTGAGCGCGTAGGTTAGGCCTTTCTGGCTTCCAACATTTTAGGTGGCATGATTAGATACGTTGTGGTTGATACCTGAATGACTTGGAGCGGTGACGAGAAGACTTGGTTTTCTTTTGCGTACTTGCTGTTTGGACCATGTTGTATTTTTTTTTTGGAGTAGTTAAACTCCTCTTCTGGTTTGGCTGTGTTCCAATCCCCTTTTGTATTTATGGGTTGTTGATGTATTTAAACCATGTATTAGTTGAATCATCTATATATTTGTTTTAGCTTCCGCAGTTGATCCACTGATTTTCGTTTGGGTCCATTGTTTAGTTGTTTAGTGGTTGCCACCCCCTAGGGATGTGTGTTTGGAGAAGGGGGTGAGAGTCATGCCTAGAATCCTAGGACTATGCTCATGTGTTTATGAAGCAAACCCTGGAATTCGGGTCATGACACCGGTCCAACAACACTCTACAAGTTTCCCCTTTAGTTTATCACTATTAACCCAAGTGGTACTAATAATTTATACATCGTTCCATTATCATACAACAACCCAACTTAGTAGCATATTCATTCATGTCTTATACTCAGATTCATCTTATTCACAATTAACGGTTAGTATTTACTCAGAGCATTTAATAGTCAAAATGGTCAAAAGGACAAGGTCCAAAGAGTAGTAGTCTGGGAATTTGACTAAGTCTGAAAACGTTGAATTTTCACCAAAACATTTTTAAAGTCCAGAATATAACACTTTTCCTACTAGACGTTTGGTATCTAACCAAATTATGATATAACTAGATTTTACAAAAATTCTAGGGCTTCAAAGGTTGACTAAAATGTCCCAACTCAAAAATCATATTTTTGACAAAAATTCTGAAAATCGGAATTTGTTCTTGTAATGACCCAAAACCTAGAAAATCAACTTAACGATTTATAATTTAAGTATTTAAATGAATTTGAAACAATTAATGATAGAAATTATGAATGTCGGGCTAAATTATAATTAAGAAAAATTTAGGGTGTTGTGTGTTATTGGCTATATTGACCAATTGGGTTTTTGAACAGAACTTTAATGACCAAGATTAGTGTGGGCTGTTGGTTTCATTGGACACATTTGTTCAAACCACTCTTGATTAGAGTAATAGGGAGGATTAAAAGCCCTAATCAGAGAAAACCCTAACAACCATTATTTTATGGTTCTCTCTCAAACGTACCTAGGGATTGGAGACAAGAGACGGCTGGTGTTTTGTGTGTGTGCTTGGGTGTACTGTAGTAGAAGAGAATAAGTTGTAGACAGGGAGAGTCTTTTACTCCAGCAAACGATTCATGGATTTCGAAGTCGGCAAAGGTTTGATTTAAACCAAATCCCATCTTCATTCTTTCTTGTCCACAGACCGAATTAGCAAATCTTTATTTTCTTCTTTCTTCAATCGAATCTCCTACGCTTTAAATCCATAGTACTGATAATTGCATAGCACTTGCACCTCTAAGCTTATTATTCATGATTATTGGAGTGGTGTTTAAATGAATGAATTAATGCATATTTCATAATTGTGCAAGTTTGGGAGTGTTCGAGAAAATTCAGACTAAGATTGGGTCGGATCAAGCTCAAAAGAACAAAATCAGAAAAAAAAAAAAAGAAAAAAAAAAAAAAAAAGAGAGAGAGAAGAAGAAGAAGAAGAAGAATAGCCCACCGACCAAGCCCGTTTCAGCCCAATTCATCATGAAGCCACTTTCAAAGTAGTTTTGAAAAGGTTATTCTTGGCATTTTCTTAGAGAAGAAAAGGGACCGAATTGGCTGGAGAGGAAAAGGGACCAAATTGGCTAGAGAGGGAAAGGGACCCAATTGGCTAGAGAGGGAAAGGGACCAAATTGGCTAGAGGGGGAGAAAAAGAGCAGGAACCGATTTGGGAAAGTGGTGGAGATCATGAGTTTTGGGGGATCGTGAGTTTTGTAGATCGACAATTGTGGAAAGAGAAGAAGATTGGAGAAGATGGAAGAAGAAGAGAAGAGAAATCCTCAAGCAAGAAGATCATCATCCAAGCTTCGCCTCCTTCAACATCCATGAGCGGCTAAATGTCATTCTAGGGTTTCAATGAAAACCTGGCCAAGTAACTTTGGGATTTTATCAATTTTATTTAGGATTTTTGATATTCTTGTATAGATTGCATAATCTAAATGGTTGTTTTCTTAACAATTGATTCTACTGTTTTAGTTAAATTCTTTGAGAATTTATTTCTTTTATTAGAATATGTTTTCCTAGAAATTGGCATTCAAACACTTTCAATTCTGGTAGTTTTGTTTGTGATGGTTATGCAATGGTTTTATTGGCATGTGAAATTAATTTTTAGATAATCCATGCTTAGAGAAGACAAGTTGTTTTACAACACTAGTTTAGTGTATACAACTTGTGCTAATCGAAAATGGATTATGCTAGGAGTTAATCTCCATTATCATTCTTGTGATTGGTGAGACTTGTAGTCAAAATCCAATTAGGTGTACAGACTTATCAAACCCTCTAGGTTAAATTGGTTTCCCAAAGTTAGCAGGTTAGTGGTGGATTTGAATCCCTAGACTTTCCCTATCCCAACAACTTCTCATTTGTAATCAATTTCATTTAGTTTCCTATACTCATTCAATTAGTTTTAAAAGAATATTCCAATCTTGTCTTGAACTAATTAGAGGTTAAGTAGTTTAATTAGGCAATTCGTCTCAATCCCTTGGGTACGATACCCTTGTACTTGTCGAGCTACAATCGAACTCATGCACTTGCGACGTGTTCTCATTTTGAAACATCAAGGTTTTGGCGCCATTGTCGGGGATTGTTTGTACGGTTGCATATATTAAGAAATTTGGCTTCCAAATTAGTTCCTAGCTTAGTTTTATTTTTATTTTTTTTATTTTATTCTTTTTATTTTGTCTTAATTTCTGTTTCTTTCAATCAATTGCAAGTTTTCTTTTAACTTCTTTGCATTAGCGGCTCAAGTTGATCTTAAAGAACGATTGAAGCACGCTACAAGAGGTTAGTACTCTTACTTTGTAATTGTTGTGGTTGGGTTTGAATTTTTTTGAGTACTGTGTGATTTGGATTGTGGATGCATGGGCATCATTCACTGCACCCCACATTGAGATTCATTAACTTTACACACACTTGAGAACTTCCCACAATAGACCCACTCACAACAACAATGGCCAGAGAAGAGGAAGTACCAAAGACCCTTGGGGATCACTATACCCTAACCACTTTCACTTCACCATCATGCATTAGACTACCAAATGTCACTGCCAATCATTTTGAAATCAAGGTGAGCACTATCCAAATGCTCCCCTTCCTTTTATGATTTAGCCCAAGAGGACCCTTACAAGCACTTGAATGAGTTTTTAGAGATTTGTACCACTTTCAAGTTGTCCAATTCACGGATAATTTCGTATGCTTACGGCTCTTCCCATTGTCACTTAAGGATAAGGCCAAGAATTGGCTTTGTTCCTTGGAACCGGACACAATCACAACATGGCCACAGCTGCAACAAGAGTTCCTAAAAAAGTATTTCTCCATAGGAAAGACGAATTAAAGTAGGCAGGCTATTACTAGCTTTGCCTAACAAGGGGGAAAACTTTTTCATGAGAGTTGGGAGAGGTTAAAGGACCTTATTAGGAAGTGTCCACATCATGGTGTTCCCAAATGGAAACTAGTCTAATGCTTTTATAATGGTCTCATTGAGCCAAATAGGCAAATGGTGGATGCATCATGTAGGGGAACTTTCTTGAAAAAGAATGACGACCAAGCTTGGGAACTCTTTGAGAACCTAAGTGATAATTCATTGCAATGTGTCACATCTTGTATGCATGAACCCC
>JAUPMG010104938.1:0-12182 GCA_031762675.1 Pachysandra terminalis | reverse complement strand
AGAATATCTGAATATCAAACTATAGAAGAGAAAAACATATGAAGCTTTTATTTCTGAATTGCATAAAAGAACTCTCTCTTTACAATCTGTCCACATCTATTTATATACAGTCCAACTAACAGTTTTAACAAACTAACTAACTAACTAACTAACTATTTCTGTCCACATCTATTTATATGCAGTCCAACTAACAGTTTTAACAAACAAACAAACAAACTAACTAACTATTTAACCTCTCTTCTACACGTGACTTATAACTAACTTAATACCTTTAGGAGATTCTTTTACATTCAAGTTCACCACCTCAGCGGCGGAGTGCTCCACTGCTCTGGTGCAAGGTGATAATGGTGGTGGTGATCGGAAAAGTGAAACTGGAAGCAGCGACCTTAGTGAGATTACGTCCAATCTCGATTGTTTACTAAAAAATGACTGTTGAGCTGCTCATCTCTTTTGTCTCTTAGGAAATAGGAACATTCACTTATTCTCAGTCTCCTCTTGTTTCTCTCTTTCTCGTCGATTTTGAAAGCAAAGACAAAAGCGTATGGGCTATGAGTTCGGCCAAATGGGTTTCTGAGCTGATACATGGACCAATATAAATTAGTTTAGCAATGTATGCTTATACACTTGAATATTGGTTTGGCCCAACAGTTTAAGTGGTAGGGCAGAAGCTAATTTTTGAAATGAGGCTCAACGTATTAACGATGAGATTTGTAAGGGAAAATAATTATATAGAATAGTTAATTTTCATTTGCCAGTGGCTAACCACTACGAGAGATTTATTTCGTTAGATACAATTAACCATCATGAGATGATCAATTCCTCGGACTAACAACCATAAGAGGGTCAATTTATCTGGTTAAATACCTTAAGAGAGTCAATTCATATATGGATTAGTTACCCTCAAATGACTTAATCTAGGGATTATTCCCTTCGAAGGACATATTATGTGTTTGTCATCCTAAAAAAGGCTTGATGAAAAGGTTTTTAACTTTGAAGGAATGCCTGCGTGAAAAGCCTTAGAAGGAATGTAAATAGTTTATCTCAAAGGACATCCTTGGATAAACGTCATTTACACAGATTATAAGAGACTCACTATTGCACTTTACTTGAGGGTAAATTCGAAGGAAACACAGTATGTGTGATTTCTCTGAGTTCAAAATCAAGGTCACTCGAGTTGGTTACTTAAACTAGAAACTTGGGGGTTTTCTGAGAGGTTTCCCTTGCAAAGACGATTGACCATGAAAACAGATTTTCTGTTGATGGTCTTAGATCTAAGGAAGGGTTCTCTCAAAAGAGAACAAAGCTTTGAAGTGATTTTTTGTGGAACTCGAATGACTCCTTTATTTAAAGATAATTACAAAAAAAAATACTCAAAGTCACATAATAAATTCTCAATGACTTATATATATATTTTATTAAAGAAGGAATTCATGCTTCTCTAATCTCAAAGCAACCCATTACAGAGTAGATTCATTTATAATCAAGTGAATCATAATAAAATTCATTCTAGATATTGCTTTTGCTCATTGATTACATGTAAACAAAGGATTTTCTTTTTAGCATGGAGAAATTTCCAATCATCTCTCTCGACATGGTTTTGGCTGACACTTGTCCCGGTCAAGGGAATATATTTTGAAATATTCTACCAATAAATAATAGAACATGCACACGAATCCATACGACATGTCATATATGAAATGCATAAACTATTTTTGATTCAATTCTTAACGTATGCGATAACTCACAAATATGTTAAAGATATAAAAGTGATAATATAACATTTGACTTATTGAGAAACAAATAAAGAGATTATGTCCCCCAAACACTGTACACTATACTGATGTTCCCCATAGTGTGCACTGTTATTGGCATACTTAAGACCTCATTTTTTTCTTCCTGTTTCTCTCTTTTCTTTGTGATATTACATCAGGAAACATTCGAGAAGAGACACTCTCGATGGAATGTGTTGCACAACACTTTAAGCTATTTTGAGACAGAGTTTCTGGACTATATCTTATTAATATAATTGTGTTAATAAACTCTTATCACATTCATTCAGTATTTGACCTTATTACAATTTCTGCATCACTAATTATGTGAAGTTCTTTTTGAACTCATCATGTTTTGGCTAGCATTTTCCAAAAGAAAAAGACCACTTCTTAGTGGATTTGCTTTTGGAACCCTAGTACATAGATGGCAACAATTTATTTGGTTTGGGTCATCTCATTATAGTTATGCCATCTTACATGTTACTGGAAATTCTTGGTTTTTTTTTTTCATAAAAGAAAAAAAGAATCCATTCTCAATCCTCGGGAGAAGAGTAAAATGAAGGGTTAGCTTTGAAGAATATTTTTCCTGTACACGTAATAGTATTGTGTTTGCTTCTTTTTATCATTCTGTAGAATCTGTACATGTCGTTCGGATTCGTAGATAAAGCCCACAAAGACTCCTCTCGTTTTCTTGGTGAAGAAGCACAAAAGAGAGCAAAAGAAAAAGAAAACTTTTTCTCGCTTGAAGTCAATCCACACTCTTTATTGGATTTGCTTTTCTCAAACAGATAACCATTACCATTCAAAGTTGAGTCTTCAGACCAATCAAGAGTCCTAAAGAGTAGGAGATCAATTAGCACTGAAATGGGTCAAATTTTGTCTAACATAACTAATAATTCTTGTGAAGAAAGGTCGCAAAGCGAGCCAAACACAGAGAGGTCTGATCCCAGGGTGGAAACATATCGATTCTCTGTTGTCGAAAATGATTTTGGGTTAGTAGATGAGAAAAAGCGAGTTCCTTACGTTGAAGGTTCCAGTAAAATTCGTCGTTTCAAGAGAAGAGAATGGAAGAGCATCAAAACCAGAAAGATGGATAAAACACTACAGCAGCTCTCATAAGATACTTCTTGTGGGTGAAGGAGACTGCTCCTTCTCTGCTTGTTTGGCTAGGTCATTTGGCTCTGCAAATAACATGGTCGCAACTTCGCTTGATTCTATAGGTATCTATGGTTACTAATTTTTAACAGCTCAAGCTTTTAGAGTAATTGGTGTTTAACTGGTATCAGAGCGGGGGTCAAATTTTCGAATCCTAAGAATACGTGTTTGTGTTTATTCTCCTACAAATGTGTTGTTCTTGTGCGATTGTGTGTGTGGTGTGTGTTTGCTTGGATGCCTGCATTATCCCACAGATGTGTTGTTCCTGTGCTGAGAGCTTGAGCTTTTAGAGTAATTGATCTTTAAATTTTCAGGATTTCTGCTGAAACATTACAAGAGTGCCATGTCCAACATTGTGGAGTTCGAGAACTTGGGGTGGTGCACAGTAAAGCATGGGGTGGACGCAACCGAGATGGCAGATCATAGCTTGCTTAAGGATCTTTTATTTGATCGAATTGTTTACAACTTTCCCTTGGCCGGTTTTTTCAAGGAAGAGTCCCGGGAATCCCAATTGAGGTGAAGGTGATTAATGTTTCTTTGTTCAACAGAAAAATCTTGCTTTTTTTTTTTTAATGTCTATATATTATTTTCCTGCAAACTAATGCATATTGCAGAAGGAACCAAGAGCTCTTCAAGAGTGCAAGGAAGATGATTTCAAAGAATGGAGAGATCCATGTTACACACAAATCTTCGGGTTTTTTTCTAGAGTGGAATCTGGGGATGTTGGCCTTAATGAACGGCCTTAGACATGAAGAAGAGGTGCACTTCGACTTGGGTGATTATCCAGGCTACAATAACAAATATGGAATCGGTGGTGACAATAACTTCGACAATAACCCTAGCAAGACTTACAAATTTGAACTGATCCGAGAGGGCAATCAAATATTTATATTGTAAATAATTAATGCACCAAATGTAAAATTGCATCTAGTTGTGCTTGAAAACTTGAAGGAATGCTTGCTTAGTTAATTTTAACATGTTTTTTTTTTTGCCTTCGCTATTGTCTAAAGTCTAAACTGAAGACTTTTTGCATTATGGTTTTTTCTAGCTCTTGATGGTGCAATGCAAGTGCCCTTTTTCTTACATAATAATAATAATAATAATAATAATAATAATAATAATAATCTCTAATTATGTACGAAAAGATAAATGCATTACATTTCTCTTTTCTTTAAATGATAAACATCCGTATCAGTGTAGAACAATAGAAGCAGCACCGTATCATTACTCTTCCCAAATTGTTAGCTTAGTGTAATTATCCATCCGTTGCTTCATATTCAACTGCACAGTCTCTTCTCGATACTTGTTTAATCTTTTGGGGAATCCCTACATTCATTTAGTAAGCCTCTATCCGTCACTTATAGAGAGAGACAGAGAGAGAGAGAGAGAGAGAGAGAGAGGAGTGAAATGGGGGAGGAAGTGAGATATGTACAGCACTATAACAGTTCTCAGAGGATGTTGTTGGTGGGTGAAGGAGACTTCTCATTTTCTGCTTGTTTAGCCACTGCATTTGGCTCTGCCATTTACATGGTTGCAACTTCGCATGATTCTGCAGGTATTTATAACATTGGCAGCATCATAGGATGAATGTGCTCTCTCTCTCTCTCTTTTCTTCATCCTCATTGCATCCTATTCCTCACTCAAAATGCTTAGCATGCATAGAGATAGAGGCCCGTGTATTTGATGGGCCATGTAAGTGAGCAAGCATGGCATGTGAATGAAATGCCTGTATGCATACCATTGCCCACTACCATATATGCTTGAGCTTGACATGCATGCGTGCGTTATATTTACTTACAGAGAGACTGTTAACAAAGCACTGGAGTTCTGTGGCTCACCTAGAGGAGTTGAGGAGATTGGGATGTGTAGTACTGCATGACGTTGATGTCCATGACATGAATCAACATCCCATCTTAATGTCCATGGAGTTCGATATCATTGTCTTCAACTTCCCTCATGCAGGCCATTACCCGCCCTTTTGTGAAAGGAACAACAGCCTTATCAAGTGAGTATTATGACACATAATAACTGTGTATGCAAGCAATATGATGATGCCACGTGTTTTATAGTGTCCACGTCTGATCTGATACTAAATGCAGGATGCACAAGAAGCTGTTGATGGATTTCTTCAAAAGCGCACGTGAGTTGTTGAGCGTAGATGGTGAAGTTCACGTGACACACAGGGACGACTACCCTTACAATAGATGGAAGATCGAGAAACTAGCCAAAAGAGCCGATCTTGGTCTGAAAGAGAAGGTGGAGTTTCGGAAGAAAGATTATCGGGGTTACCATAACAAGAGAGGTGGTGATATCAAGAGTAACAAAACGTTTCCTCTAGGAGATTGCTTTACCTTCAAGTTCGTCCCAATAGGTGATCGGAAAAGTGAAACTGGAAGCAGCGACGTTAGTGAGATTACGTCCAGTCTCGAGCATTTACTGTTTTGACTTGGAGCTCCTGACTTGGCCTCACTCTTCTCTCGTCCAATATTGTGAAAGCAAAGATAGAAGTTTATGGGCTGTGAGTTTCAGGCCAATGGGTTTTTGGGGTTAGGGCCAGATTGTTGAACTTAGCCCAATGTGAATATTTTTGGCAGCATGAGCAAAAAGCCTATTACCGACAAATATGTGGTAAGCAATTGGTGGACCCGATAGGATGGCAACGGATCAGGAGCGGATGGGTGCAGGCCATACCCTATTGGTCCACATTATCAATTCTCACGAGTAAAATTCATTTGTTAGAAAAAGAAAAATTTTAAATTGTAACTATGGACTAATAGGGAGCTAACTGCACCAACCCAAATCCATAATCCATCCGCACCTGATCCGCACTCCGATAGGACAGCGACAAGTGAGCAATTAGTGATTACGATAAAAACGGTTCGGTCATAATCACAGTTAGAGCCTTGCTCTAGACGGAGGTTGTATCGCCTTCAACGATGTCGAGCCTCGTTCTAGACGGAGGTATGTATTGCCTTCGACGTCGTCGAGCCTCGCTGTAGACGGAGGTAGTATCGCCTTCAACGTTGTCGAGCATCGTTCTAGACGGATGTATATATCGTCTTTAACGTCGTCGAACATCGCTCTACACGGATGTATATATCGCCTTCAACGTCGTCGAACATCATTCTAGACAGAAGTATCATCAACGTCTTACATCATCCAAGGCTGTCATTCCCCTTCGGGTGTAAATTCATATCGATGTGTCGACGTCTTACATCATCCAGAGCTGTCATTCCCCATCGGGTGTAAATTCATATCAACGTGTTCACCGAGACGCATCTCTTTGATAACGCGCCTCTAAGGCTCTCAAGAACCCAAGGGGTTGTCCCATCACAGGTGGACACCTTCCAGTATAACTTGAGAGGATGTCTCATCATAAGTGAAACTCTCAAGAACCCGAGGGGTTGTCCCCTCACAAGTGGGCGCCTTTGTGTATGGCTTGAGAAGTATTTCTGCATCGGCATCCTGCTGTAAAAGGGTCTCGCATCTTGTTGCGGAGTACCTGTTGATATCAGCATTATTGTATATTAATTGTAGTGTTAATCATCCTATGACTTATGTAATAAAGGGTCATTACGGTAGGGCACTACCTTCTCCTTATATCTCTGTCTTGGTCGTATAATTCTTGAACCGGTTCCTCGAATCGACCAAGATTTTTCTTTAGAAAGTTTTCGAAGATTATACCCATGAGTATAAGTAGGGATCTTGCTACATGTCAATTTAGTCTAATTGACACGTGGCGGTCTGTTATTTTACTAATATGTTTTTACCATTTTTTATATCTACAAGGTGGAAGGTAATGATCGGAAAAGTGAAACGGGAAGCAGCGAAGTTATTGAGATTACGTTCAATCTCGATCGTTTACTCTTTTGACTGTTGAGCTGCTCATCTCATCTCTTTTCTCTACGAAGTTAGAACCTTCGCTTGTTTCTCACTCTTCTCTTCTCTTCGTTTTGTAAAAGCAAATATAAAAGCTTCTGGACTCATACAGGACACATACTTGAATATTAGATTAACCCAACAGTATAGGTAGTAGGATGGGAGCTGATTTTTGGAATGAGAAATGTGATTCAAATTTATGCTTTGAGTAATCTACATCAAGTAAACTACGCATCTCAAATTACTACATTTTCCAAACATTTGGTAAATATAGATCTCGAGATTTTGAACTTTTCATAATCTGAAACTCTACCAACACAAATAAACAGATCTTAATTAAATAGTATTGATGATGAAGCAGATTAATCACTTCAGACACGTGACATAATTTTAACCAAGGATAATTCGTTTAATAAGATATGATACCCAATTAATTTATATATAGTCCAACATATTAATGGGTCACGTCATATCATAATGATCCTTTGACCTCATCAAACTCTCTAATGTTTTTATCACATAAGAATTACTTCTTCAATAAGTAACCACTTCAAAGGATTGAATTGTCACTTTTCCTTATATATGGCTAACCACCACGAGAAGGTTAATTCATCAAACATGGCTAACCACCATGAGATGATCAATTCATTTATGGGTTAGTCACCCTCAAAGGACTTGATCAAGGGTTTATCCTGTTTCAAATTAAAGGATATGTTATGGGTTTGTCACCCTAAAGAGACTTGATGAAAAGACCTTCAACTTTGAAAGAATTTATGCGAGAAAGGCTTTCAAAGAAATGAATACAGTTTTATCTACAAGGAAACACCTTTAGATAACACTCTTTAACAGACTCTGTGGGATTCATTACTGTTTTTACTTGAGGATAAATTTGAGGGAAACACATTATGTCTTATTTTTCTGAGTTCAATTAAAGATCACTCGAGTTGGTTGCTTAACCTAAAACCTTGAGGGGTATTATGACTAACTCTCCCGCCTAATATGTTACACAAGACACTAGTGATGCATAATTTATAACAAATAGGAATTCGAATGCCTTTGAATGATAAAGCTAGAATTCACCAATACAAATACATTAACAGAGATATAGTCCGGAAAGTCTATCTCAAGATAGCCTAAATTGTCGCATAACAATTCTCTCAAGAGCGTTTCTTCTCAAATCGATATGTCAAGTATGCCAACAAGAATGCACACCATAGAGCAAAGAACCTCAGTGTTTGAGGGGCACAAGTCTCTCTTATATGTCTCTTAGAAAATTAGATAAGTTATCACTTTTTATGTCTTTCACGTATCTGCGAGTTATACGTAAAGATGATTTGATCTTTTCATTGTTTCACTAGTTGATTAATGATCCTAATTTGATGGCATGTTCTGCTATTTATAAAGAAATTTTTTCAAAATATCCTCTTGATTAGGATAGGTGTCAATCAGACGTATGCCCACAGAGATGATTGAAAATATCTCTATGCAATAAAGCATATCTAATGTTTACGCGTAATCAACGTGTACAAGTTATTTTCAGAAAAAAATTGTAATTAGTCACTTGATTAAGTGAACTTGTTTTGTAATGGATTGCCTTAGGATTCAAGAGATCACGGATGACTGATATAAGTAACCATTCTTTTCTTTTAAGAATTTACTTATTAAAGAAGCTAACTCTAACGTTGGAGATCTTTTATCAAGTATAAAAGATTTACAATAATGATAATGTGAACGCTCTTTAGAGGTCATACATATAAAGTAGTAGGAGAACAGATAAACTGCTTTATATATGATTTAAGACTAGCAATTGGAGAATCGAATAAAGTTCATGCTCCACTAAATTGATTTGATGACTTTGACTAATTACGTGGTAAGCAATTGGAGGACCCGATAGGACAGCAACAGATGATCAATTAGAGTGATTATTATAAAACGGATCGATGCGATCACTACTTTACGAAGGAAAGAAATGTCTACATTAATATTCTATCTACACTACAAAATGAGAAAGGCAAGCTACGATAGCGAGAGTCACTTAGTCCTCTATTCTCGCTACGATTGGGATTCTGCTCTAATCTCAATCCTTCGGAGAAGAAGAAAGAATTAAATCAAGTATTGCTTTAACGAATAATAATTTTGCTAAACTTATAATCGTATTGGGTTGCTTATTTATATCATTCCGTACATCATGTCAGATCAGACCCACAAAAGAATTAAATGCTCACGTTTCTCGTTTCCTTGCTGAAGAAAGAAGCAAAAGAAAAAAGAAAAAAATATATATATACTTTTCGAGCTACCCAAGCCCAGTCTATTCACCTTCTCTTAGTGGGTTTGCTTTCCCCATTCCGAGTTGAAATCAATCCCAAAGCTTACCAACGAGAAATGGAAAACATTTTCTATTCACTTAATCCTCGCATCAACACAGCAATTTAGAAAGCAAAAGAAGAAATGGGTCAAACTTTGTTCAACGCAATTAGTAGTAGGAGTTAATGTGAAGAAAGAAAAGAAGAAATGTCGCAAAGCAACACGAAAACAGAGAGATCTGAGCCCATCGCGGAAACATATCGATTCTCTGTTGTCATCGAAACTGGTTTGGAGTTAGTAGATGAGAAAAAGCGAGTTCCTTACGTAGCAGGTTCCAGCAAAAGAGTCGTCGTTCCAAGAGAAGAGCAGCTGATCGGAAGAGCACCGGAACCGGAAAGGTGGATAAAGCACTACAGCAGCTCTCACAAGACACTTCTTGTGGGTGAGGGAGATTTCTCCTTCTCTGCTTGTTTGGCTAGGTCATTTGGCTCTGCACAGAAAATGGTGGCAACTTTTCTTCATTCCACAGGTAAGGATGTAAAAATTTTGGGCTCTACTTCTCATGACCCTCAATACAAAAGATTTTTAAACTTAAATTTTGGTTGAGAGATGTATGGCATGGGTTGTCTTTATTCACAGAGACGCTGTTGACGAAGCACTGGAGTTGTGTGCCTCACCTGAAGGAATTGAGGAGATTGGGATGTCTCGTGCTACATGAAGTTGATGTCAATAACATGAATCGACATCCCATCTTGATGTCCATGCAGTTCGACATCATCATCTTCAACTTTCCTCATGCAGGCCATTTCCCTCCCTTGTGTGAAAGAGATGGCATCCTGATCAAGTAATTGCTGTGGCACATAACTACTGTGTATGTAAGCAATATGATGTATGATCTGTCATGTGATGTTTGATGGAGTCTTTTAACAGGATGCACAAGATGCTCTTGATGGATTTCTTCAAGAGCTCACGCCCAATGTTGAGGATAGGTGGGGAAGTTCATGTGACACACAGGGACGATTACCCATACAATAGATGGAAGATCGAGAAGCTAGCCAAAAGAGCAGGTCTTGGTTTGAAAGAAAAGGTGGAGTTCCAGAAAAAAGATTATCCGGGCTACCATAACAAGAGAGGTGGCGATATCAAGGCTAACCAAACGTTTCCTTTAGGGGATTGCTTTACCTTCAAGTTCACCCGCTTTAGGGTGAGTTCACTTCGCACCTCCAAGATACTCATCTGACCTCATACAATAGATTGTTTCCTCTCTCTCTCTCTCTCTCTCTCTCTCTCTCTCTCTCTCTCTCTCTATTTTTCATTTTCTATTTTTTTTTTTTTTTTGCAAGTGAGATTCATAGAATAGATATTAAGGATGTTCCATCTTTTCACAAGTAAAATAAACTTTTTTTTATCACTAAACAGTTTTTAAACAAAATAAACTTCATTAAAGGCATAACGAAAGCTGAAAGGAAGAAATGAGGGAATCAGAGCCCTTCCACATAAAATTACCCGAGGAACTCAGAAGAAACAAAATAGAACCCGAAAATGTAACCTATTGAACTGTACAATGGCTAACCATAATTACATGACTAGTTAAGTATCTTCATTCAACTGAAACTAACTCTTTCCATAGACTTCAATGCCCTACAACCAGGCCATCAAGGCCTTAAGTTTTTCTATTGTATGATTCATCGATTATCTCTTTAGTTACAGTATTGTTGCCCCTGTTGTCCACTTGATTGCTTGCAACATATATAATTTTTCAGTTAGATTCTTGAAACATATATAACAGGAAAAAATGAAGATAGAGTTCCTTTGTGATTAGCAAATACTATTCAACATCTTACAACGTTAGCCCAGGCTGAATCATTAACATTTTCTGTACTCGCAAAAAGAAGAATGACATTGTAGACAGTCTAGCAAAAAGTAGGTGAATAAATGGGATATACCTATATAAAAATTCCCATTCCTGATTTTTATACTATAGTACAAAAATTAGCTGTGTGCAGAGAAGTGAATGTCTGTGCGTGTGCGTCTGTTTGTGCATGAGCAGGTGGGTGTGGGTGGGGGTATATATCATAATAATTATAGCTGCTCATTGACATAAAATAAAACTAAAATCTAGCTAAAGAGGCTCTTCGAATGGATAGATTGGAGTTACCTTTATTAGGAAGATGTAGTTGGTTTTATTTCATTGTATTTAAAGGATCTTCAATATAAGGAGTTCTTTTCATGCATTGGTTGATTATCAACTCTATTCACATGCATTTGCTTTGGGGTAAGGTTCTTTATGTACCCCATGCATTTATTAATCTTTTTAATATACAGATCGGGGTCACTGCCTCAACCCCCCTCTCACCGTTAGAGTGCCTCAAGGCCTAATTTGGCTTAGAGGGTATTTATTAAAAAAAAAAAATTATAGGTGCTCATGGAAAATTTGAAGGTAATGGAGGAAGATCAGGAGTAAGAATAGGGGGTAGCAAGAGCAAGATGCAAAGCAAGAGCTCCACAACGGCAAGAAGCATCAAGTGGATGAATTTTCTTTCAAAAACTGAGGCATCAGCAAACACTTATAGTTGCATTTCACAAACTTCACAATTTCCTTTGTGTACTAAAATAAACATTTAATCCATAAAGAGAACAAACACAATTAAAGTATAAATAACAATACGAAAACTCAAGACTCGCGCTCCAACTCATTCTCTATCGTTCCAAAGGCTTTGGCTTTAATTTTTTGTTCCCCCTCAGTAAAAAAGATATTTTATATATGTACGAGTAGAAAAACAAAAACATACAATGAAGTGCAACATAGTACACCAAGTGTGTACTTAAGCTGTCCACAAAAAAAACCAGCCATACAATCAACAGATAAACAAACTGAAAATCACCCTCCCCCCCCCCCTACGGATGGCCAGAAATCAGCAATGTGAACTTCTTTAAATTCTGGTAACAAAGATGACCATCTATATAAGAAACTTTCAAGTTTCCGAGAGCGTAGCCCCCTCATTAATTCCTTACCTTCAAATAATCTACAGTTTCTCTCTCTCCAAATAGTCCAAACACTAGCTGCTGGACACA